>PVIR01005192.1:0-73628 GCA_004026965.1 Petromus typicus
GCTGCAATAAGGACTGTTCCCCCTCCACATCAGAGAAATGAATGACTTCTCTTGTCAAATAAGGTTATTTTGACATAAAATCCAAATTCCAGTAATGGTGATAAGTAAGATTATGATAATTAACTAATGGCTTGTTGTGCTAGGTCTAAAATACTCATTAAAAATACATCATAACTTCTAAATAAATATTTATTATTGCTATTAGTCTTTATTCAAGGCAGAAAGAAACTACTATGGTACATAACACTTAGTATTGCTAAAAAGAAAAAGCATTTAATTTCTTCAGAATTTATGCCAGTAACTGTTGCAGAAATGTAATCCTTAGTAAATTTAGGCCCAGCCTTTTCTATCTAAAAAAATTAAAATTAAAATAAATTCTCGTGGTTAGAAAATCCAAAATCTCCACCCTGACTCCTAGTTTTTGACTTTTACTTGTTTTTTGATACAAGTATGATATAAAAGAAATCCCTAACATCAGAAACTTTCTAAAAGTTTTGATTCTTATAAATATATTTATTATATCACAATGATTGAAGTGAATTTTCAATATGTTATGTATGACTTGATATCTTTAGTATGTTGTTTTGATTTTTTCATCAAATCTATAATTTTTATACTATCTCAAAGCTAGGTTTTCTTAATTTTATTTAGTACCAGGGTTATGTTTACTATATTCTGAAGGTGTCATTTCTCTTCTGAAATTTTACCTGTAAGTTAGCTAAAATCAAATGTAATTATAATTATCAAAATTAATGTAGTCTTTAAAGACAGTCGCAAAAGTCCTTTTAGTGCATCCAAAAGTATTTGTTGACTCTTATAAGATAATGTAAAGAATAGTAAAGTAGGGTTTTATATTTTAAAGGACTCACAATAGGGTGGGGGCAGGTAGGCACAGTGCACAAGCTTAACCTGAGAGAGAGATTTATGAGGTCGGAGGAGGGCAAAGAAAGGCACTAGTTGGTAGGAGAGGTTTTAAACACAGAATGTGGCATTTGAACTGCATTTTAACATATAAATTGACTTCCCTGAATAAGCAAAGGAGGAATAAAGGCTTCTGCACAGAGAAAGGTACATATTCCAAAGTGGGAAAAATTGGTTTATTGGGAAAAATATAAGCAAACTCAAAATATTATACTCTCTACTGGGTAGGAGGTAAATAGCCATTTTGACTCTAGTTACACAGTATTCCCATTAAACATAAATACAATTTATTAAATTCGAAAGGAACTAATTTGTCTTTAGCTCTCTTCCCTTGTTATGAAATGCCAATGGACAGAGAGTCTAAAAGGTTCTGAATGAAGGAAAAAGTTTGCAAAGTCAGTGAGAAACCTGTTAGAGAAATCAGTCTTTTACAATGTGTCTGTTACTGTTTTCTGTAAACTCATTTTGTAGAATAGCTAATTTATTTATGGTTACAGTAATGCAACCTAGTGGGATTCTAGTACATAGTTTGTGCAGTCTATGTGTGTTAAAACAATAGATTTACATGAATATATAAAGGATTACCTACATATTACAAAATTTGTGGCAGGCAGAAAACTTCAAGGCTGTAAAATGTAAAAACCTACTTTTGTCTTGCTTGGAGAATTTTGGCAAGAAAAACTTTCAGTTCAAGTAAAACTTTCCATTCATTTTCTTGGGAAAAAATGACAAATTGATACACGTAATTCGTTCTTTTGAAAAGATCGACTTTCCAGGAATGTTTAGCCATGTAAGATGGCCACTACAGCTTCCCAGTGGCATTACAACTGGACTTGAGCTCTGACGAGCCTTAGTTCTTTCAGAAGCATCTGGCCTGACCATGGATGTGACAGGAAGTCAGTCAGACACTGATCCGCACAGTCCTGGCCTAAAGGACGCAAGGTGATGACAGCTACCGTGGCCGCTTTCTGGAGTCAGGTTGTCTGACCATGGCAGGCCTCCCCACGGCACTTACACGGAAGAGTGAACTTCTCCTGGGGACGCCGTTTCCTAACACAGTACTTTGCCAACACTGATTGGTCATTGTCCTATCCAACTGGCAAGGTGGAGTCTATCCAGCAGGACAACCGCATAAAGAGCGCTTGATAGCGGGCACAGTGTAACTCCGGCGACCTCAGATGGAGGCTGATCTGGAGAGTATGATGCAAGGCAAGAAAATCTCTTTATTTGCTTAGGGAAGTGTCTCTCAGAAGTAAAAATCTCTGAGCTGAGAGCACAAAGCCAAGAATGAATTTGTGTACAAAATGCAAAGGCAAGCAAGACCTAAATGTAGAAAGAGACGGAGGAGCATAGGGTTCCTGGGAACCTGCAGACAGACTGATTTTTCTGTATTGAGAATTATTAAAAGAATTTAATCTCTTGCCTCTAGCTACTTTTCCATCAAATTCTTCACTTAATTGAAAAGCAAACTTTTAAAACTAGTGCTCCCTATATATAATTTTATGGAAATTACATAGAAAGAATGATTTAGTTGGGTGCAGTTCTGTGACATCATAAAGAATTTTTGATATAAAGTTACAATCTTTGTACATCCAACATGTACACTACTGTATCTAAATTTGACTTGTTTAAAAAGTCTACTGAATCACCATATCATATGTTTGTTTCTTGAAAGAAATTTAAAGTGCTCAATGAATCTCTAAAGTTTGGTTTTCTGTTCTGATTAAAATTACTGAAAGTCAGTCTTAAGAACTCTTTTACAAAAAGATCCAAGTTCTTTCCCAAACATATGTTCTACTATTTATCTTCAGCATTGATGAATAACATTTATATCCCTTTACCTGAAATACTTAGAATCACAAATGTTTCAGATTTCAATCTGTTTTGAATTTGAAGCAGTTGCAAGTATAAAATGAGGTATCTTAGGGCTGGAATCTAAGCACACACATGATACATTTATATTTTATACCCTTTTATATATATGCCCCAAAGGTAACTTTATGTAATATTTTTAATAGTTTTTGTGTACAAATCAAGGTTTCATAGTGTCAGACTTTCTACCTGTGGTGTCATTTGAAAAGCTTCAGATTTTAGAGCATTTCAAGTTTCAGATTACTGCATTGGGGCAGTTCAGCCCATCAGGAGTGTATGTTACTTACAAGACTGGTGAAAGTGAGATCCAAGAAATGGGATTGAAATGGAAAGGAATACATTTCGTGCTGAGTCTCATTCATCTGTGACTGCACCTGGAAGCTGTGCTTTATACATGGTCCTTAACATACACTAGGACCAAACCTCTCGTACTGTATATTCACGGCAATTGGGTAAGAAGCACTTCTACCACCTGCATAACTGGGGTATGCAAAGTTAACAAAGACCAGTGTCTGCCTACCCAAGTTCACTTAGAAGAAATCTTGTAGACTAGTTTCTTCTGGCCCCGTGCACATTTTTGATGATGTGAATACATTTACATGTGTAGAAGCTGAAGGGAGTGAAAGAGGAATTATTCAGCCATTGTCATTCTGCCATAATTTAATTCACGATCTGTTTTTATTCATTCCAGTGGCTGAGAAGACCAAAGAGCAAGTGACAAATGTTGGAGGGGCAGTGGTGACAGGGGTCACGGCTGTAGCCCAGAAGACAGTGGAGGGAGCAGGGAACATTGCAGCTGCCACTGGCTTTGTCAAAAAGGACCAGCTGGGAAAGGTAAGGTTGCCCATAGTTTATGTCTGTCTGTAAATTCTTGAGGTCGTAGTTTATTTTTTCACAAGGCAAGAGACAGAAATAGGATACATATTGCAAGGGAAAAAGTTTTACGTTTTGATGGCGCTTGTTTAGGGTGACATTAATCCAGAGAAATGCTACGTAAATTTTACAGTCATCACAACTGTTTCAGTTTCTGGGAGAAAGTTAATGAAAGAGCAATATAATAAGTGGGAAGGGGACAGTGACATTTCAGAGACAATGAATGCTTTCATGGGAGCTATAAATCTTGCAGCTTTTCCTTGTTGGAATAACAGATCTCTTTGTGCTTATTCTCTGCATTTCTTAATTGAATATCTTACTTGATTTCTGTATAATGATATCATCTGTATTAAATGCCACATTTACATATCACACAAAAACTCTACATGATTATGGGGTGGGAGACTAAAATTGCATGAGAACCAGAAACAATGTTTTGGGATGATTCTTAAATTTTCAGAAGAATTTTAACGGTGTATTTCCTTATAAATATGAGAACTCTAGTAAAGTCGGTAGGGGGATGAAGATGAAATTGTGTGATGTGCATGAGTACAAGAGCAAGGTGACTGTCTTTTTCCTAGCCTTGTTTTTCCTTGAATGAGTCAAGAATGTCCTTGCCCTGTCTTCTCCTTCGCCTGTAAAATTCTTCTCCAAGTCATGGTCCCATCTCCTCAGGTGTTTTGTTAAGTGACACTTTCTTGGTGACAACTGTCCTGATTTCTCTCTCTCTCTCTCTCTCTTTCTCTCCACCTAAAGTGTCTTTGCAAATGGTGGTTCACTTATTTTTGTACATGCCATTTATTTACCTCCCCCCTTCCAGTTTACAGGCACCATGATAACTGGATCCATTCCTTCTGTTGCTATGATTTATATCTACATGTTCCCCAAGGGCCTCATGTGCTCATGGGCAGCTTTTAGGAAGGTGAGTGGATTAAGAGGCTCACGGCTGACGTGCTCTCGGGGGAGCCTGGTCTTGGCCTAACGCTTGGGGTCGCCTGTTGTGGAAGAGCATATCTCCCTCCGTGGTTCCTCCCTCACTCTCTCTGGTTCCTGTCTGCCATGCGTGAGCAGGTCTCCCTGGTCATATGCCCCTGCAGTGCCAGCCATCCTGTGAGCCAGCTGCCTATGGACAGAAATAGAAGCCAAAATAATCCTCTCTTTTAAAGCTGTGGGTGCCAGATATTGTCTCAGCAATGAGGGGAGTAGCTACCGCGCAAACCAGCAGTGTGCATTTTGAGTCTGTTTTTATCCATGCGTGCTTTTTGTGCTTGTTTTGGGGAGTGGTGACTTTCTGAGTGATTTACACTGATACCCGTGGTAGAGACACATTGGCTCCTCAATGAGCCGGAAGTCAGGGTTAAAATGGTTTTACAGTGAATACTCTGGAAACTCTGAGAAGAGAGTTTGATATATGGGCCGACTGCTTGAGGTTGTTTCCACTTGTGGAATCCTAGCAGCAAGTCTACCATTATGGCTCATTAAAATAGGTAATAATAAAATCACAGCACTAGAAGCCTGTGATAGGTGTCGATTTTCCAGGAGTAGTGTATGAGGAGCGAGACTAAGAGAGGAGAGAGGCATCTCCTTAGTCTGCACAGTCCTCCATGAGTGAGTTAATACCCCAGGAGATCAGCACACGGAGACAGCGATCCGCGTGAGGGCAGTGGCAGAGCAGAGCGTGACGCCAAGTGACTGGTTTTGCTTCCCAGGTTTGTTTGACAATCTAAAATTGATCTAGTGCAATCTACTGATTGTATAGATGGGGACACAACACACAGCGGGGAGCCTGGTCCTCTGGGTCACACAGCCAGTTGGAGCGGACGGAATTGGAATGTTTGTTGTGACACAATATCACTTCGTCAACCAGCTGACCTGTGGATAAGCAGATTTAAATGGAGAGTTTCATTGCTTTAGATTATGAATAAAATAGGAAAACACATGCCATTTCCTTTTTTCTTTCCAAAAAAGAAAATTATAAATAAGAAGTGAAAGTGCTGTATCTTTTACAGAATTAAGCTTGTCTTTTATCTTCCTAAAAATATTGTACCTACCTGTTTTTTGTTTGTTTTTGTTTTTGTTTTTGTTTTACATTTTAAAGCATTTCTAACCAATGTGATAAAATTAACCATTTGGCGATATTTCTCTTATGGGTACTATAGGATTTTATAACTGTATAACATGAAAATCAAGTCATATTAGAAACTGCAATTTAGCTATGAAAAAACCATTGGATTGGAAGCTGAAATAACTGGTCTTGTCCTCTTGGGCACTAACTGGTGGGATGGCTTTTCCTGGGTCTCTTAGGGCCCTTTTCAAATAAGGAAGAAGCTCTACTAGAAAACTGTGAAAGCCCAATTTTGCAACAAGGCACTGCAATTCCATAATAACTCAAGGAATATCCCAATAAACACCTGTGACTTGTGACCATGTCATACGGGTGCCGAAAATTCTAGAGAGCTTCAACAAAATCATCAGATTGTTCATTGAATTAAATTTAACATAATGTGTTTTAGATTGTGGTCAAAATGACCCTGGTGAATAAACAATAACATTCCTTTTTTTTTTTCTCTCTTTAGCTGCTTGTCAGCTTTATTTTCTTGGTTTTGATTAAATTATGTTTCTTATGTATTTTTAGATATTAATGTCTCCTCAGATATATAGTTTGCAAATATTTTCACAAAACAGATATGTCTTCTCTCTGTTGTTTGTTCTGTGAAATCTTTTTATGTAATCCTATTCATCACCTTTGCTTTTATTCTTATATTTTTGTGTTCATATAAAAAAATCATCACTCAATTTTAAGAGGCTGATCTTTTAAAGTTTTCTTATAGTAAGGTAGATACTGTGGTTCTATCTTTAGATAGATACTGTGGTTCAATCTAGTGGTTCAACTAGATACTGTGGTTCTAGATACTGTGGTTCAATCTTTAGTGTATTTGAGTTAAGTTTTGTATTTGGCATGAAATAAGTTTCATTTTTTCTCCAGGATGTGGCTAGACATAATTTCCAACACCATTTATTGAAGAGACTATCCATTTCTGAATATGTTCTTCTCATCTTTGCTGAAGATCAGCTAATTGCATGTGAATGTATCGTTTCTGGTTCTCTATACAGTTCCATTGCTCTCTTTGACTATATTTTTGCCACGACAATGCTGTTTGATTCTCATATCTTTGTGGTAGTTTTGAAATCAAGTGTTGTAACGCCTCCAGCTAAAAAGCTGTCATAATGGCTTTTGAATTACTGATTGCTTAAGATTGCTTTGACTCTGTGCAGTCTTTTCTTTGGCTCTTCTGGGTTCTATACAAATTTAAGGTTTTTCTGTTTCTATGAAAACTGTCATTGGAGTTTAACAGAGTGCATGGAATTTCTAGATTTGGGGGGTGTAGGGTGGACTTTGACAATACTGATTTTTTCAGTCAGTTTATTTGTGTTTTTTAAAAATTTCTTTCATCAAGGTCTTATAGCTTTTAGTGTATAGATACTTCACAACCTTGACTAAATTTATTCCTAAGTGTTTTATTTTTATTGATGTTATAGTATGTGTGACTATTGATATATTTTTCAGACAGTTAGATGTTAGTGTATAAAAATCCTACTGATCTGTATATGTTGATATTTTATTAAGCAACTTTACCAAATTTCTTAGTTCTAAAAGGTGTGCGTGTGTGTGTGTGTGTGTGTGTGTGTAATCTCAAGGATTTTCTATATGCATAAGATCATATCATCTGCAAACAATGAAATTTAGCTTTTTTTCCTGGGTTTCATTTTTTCTTTTTCTTGCCAAATTATTCTGGCATAAATGAGTACTATGTTTCATAAATAAGTTACATGTTTACATATGAGGTCCATTCCCAAGAAATCTCATTTTGTATTTGTGAATGGTGGTAAATCCAGATATATTCAAAATCTGGTTAATTCTGATCCTAAATATTTCAGATAAAGATACTTAACCTGTGTATAATACATAACATGGCCAATTCACTAAGAGGATATAATGATTGTAAATAAACATGCAGCAAAAACAAAATCAGGAGAATTCAGTAAACCACTTTCAACAACAGATTATCTAGACAGAATATTGATAAAGAAGCATCAGGAACAAGTGGACTGAGTGAATCTAACCAACAAATGCAGAACATCTCATCCAGAAGTAACAGAGTATACCTTTTTGTCCAGCACAAATGGAGTATATCATATATTATGTCACAAATAAGTTTGAACAAATTTAAGAAAAATGGAATAACAGCAGTCCTTTTTTTCTATTTCCAAAGCTGTGAAACCAGAAATTAATAACCAGTGGCATAAATAAAATTCACAAGTATTTACACATTAAAAAGCACGTTCCTGAACAACTAGTGAATAAAGAGGAAATAAATTTAAAGAGATAATTGTTTTTCTGTATTTGTGTATGAATAAAGCCACCTATCATAATATTTTCTAATAATATAAAATTATATTTTAAAAAGGATTATTCTGAATTTAAATATCTTGTTTCACCAGACGTTATGAGCTTCTCTAACGCATTGCAATAAAGACTCTCTGATATACACCTTTACCTGTGCTCACGAGGTCCCCGGTCACTGGCTCATTTACTGAGATGTGCATTTGAATGGCACCGTAGAAGCTGACAGAAATGCATTAGCAGAAGTTTGAAGCTCAGATTAGCGATGATGTACAGATAAAATTTATGTTTCCCACTTCAGTGAAAGGAAGTAGACTCTTGTAGCAAGAGTGCTTCTGCTCATCAGAACTGCTTTGTAGTGTCAGTATGTTTATGATGTAGGGCCCACTACCAGAGCATTTGATCTCTCCCAACCCCTCAGAGGGTTTCACATGTGGCTACTGCTCAAATAAACCATCACTGAGTAAATTAGCATTCCTTTAATGTTATCTTCAAATAAGTTTTAGAAAAGTTACATATATGATTTTTAGATGTTTGGAGAGCTGAAACATAATGTGCTAATTAAAAAACCCTCATTGACCTAATTAATTTACATCAAGTGATACATAGTAATGTTTTGCAACGTGTGTGTAAAAATCAACATTTCGTACTCCTATCAGAGTATACACCTTGTCCCCACATCTATGATCATGCCTTTTTGTTTTTTACATTTGAAGATACTTCAGTGGGTTTGATATGGATGAATTAACTGTGACTCTTAATCTGGTAAGATGTTAAATAGGAAACCACACTATCATTAGATATAAATTATTAAGGAAATTGGGCTCAATGTTATGTTTTGATTTAAATTCCACAGCCTTCACTCATTTACTGAGTACTTTGTAAGTGCCAGACAGTCCAGGGACCCAGTGGGGAGCCACGCATGGATCGTGCTTGGCCTCAAGAAGTGTGCCCGTAGGCCTAGCATTCTGGGAGGCCAAAATGAGAGGTCCCCCTGTTCCAACCATCGTGAACAACTTAGTGAGACTTCGTCTCATAATAAAACAGTGGGAAGGGCTAGGAATGTATCTGTGTGAAAGCACTGGCTTCAGTTCTTAGAGAGAGAGAGGCCAAGAGAGAAGGAGGCAGTAGGAGAGAGAGAGGGAGGTAGACAGAGAGTGTCACAGAGAGAGAGAGAGAGAGAGAGAGAGAGAGAGAATGAATTAGAGACATGGTTTTCCTGGAAGAAAGAGGCATCTTTGATCTCTGAGAACAATGTGTAAGAGGCATGCAGCCATCATGGGAAAAGCTAAATAGCTGTTGTTGGAAATGAGAGAGACCTAACTTATCGATAGTTATTAAACTTTAAATGGTGTTACAGTGTGTTTCTGCCAGCACATTGTGAAATTACATCACAAAGACAGAGACCACAACATTTTAGCTATTTATGAAGACATAAAAAGGCCATTGTCTCAGTCCTAGGGTCAGTGGTTGATCCTATGTAAGTGTTACAACTTTGCATCATACATGAGTAAAATGACAATTTCCATCTTCAGAGAACTGATTGTGATGATGATAATTTTACTTTTTAGTGAATGTGATAGCTGCTTTATGACACCGCAGCTAAGAGGCTGAATTTACACTTGAGCACCTGCATACCTTCTTCACACACACGTAGCACAGCTTGCAGTTGTGCCGACCACTGCCTAAGACCACTGCACGCCCTTTTTCCACCCTCACTGAGCGTGTACTGAAGCCTGTCACTAACGGTCCTTCACAGGCAAGGGAGCAATGACATGTTGGATAGTGTTTAATCAATACCCCTGTATATGTAGGATGATTTCAAACAAGTGATTTCTAAAATTTTTATTCTATTGCTTATATTTATAGTAACGTGGTGATCCATGTATCATAATGTGCACACTTGTAGGGTGGTGATTCTTCTGTCAATAAAGCAGCAACGATCATCTCACGTAGTTACCACTCTTTTTCCCTCTTATTCATGACCGCCTCCTGCCCCCACCCCCCGCCGTCTGTCTTCCTTTCTCATCCTGTGGGAAGAGTATCTAAAATTTGCTGTATTGGCAAACTGCTATTGGCGAATTACTGGTGTGCAACATAAATTACTAGCTGTAGTCTTTGTGTTGTATATTAGTTCTCTAAACGTGGGTGTTTTGGAGCCTCTTTTCATGTAAGCTGTATTTCTATTTTATAACAAAATTATAAACCTGGGCAGCATTTATATGTAGGAAACAGGCATAAAAAGGGTAAGAAGTGCTTATGTATTATCATATCTAATAGTATTACCTTAAGCTTTAGTGATAATCAAATTATTTGTCTCCAAAAACTAAGAAATAATTTCATTTTTGCTGCTTAACCTGTGGATTTTTAGTTTTTTAATCTTGGAAGTATGTTGATGGTATTATTCCCTTTATCAAGGAAAAAATTGGAAAAGAAACTCTAAGATTCTTTAAATATTCAAAATACCAAAAACTAGCACATAATACAATTAGTTGATCTTCACAAGAATATAAACAAGGTAGATGAGATAATCAGTTTTGTTTTGCATGTAAATACATAACTATGGGGACTACTGTTGGGAGGAATAGCTAGGAATAGGAGTAAATAAATGATCAAATAAATGAAGAAAGGAAAGGATGTGCATGTATTGTTTTGTCTTTTGTCTCTAATCTTCATATTAACACAACTTGCTTCAATATATGTGAGTAAATTCAGTTACGGCATTATGGGTTGTGGGGCTTTATGTGAACTTTTAGTCAGAAGAGGTCGAATGGACTTTAATGCTGTGTGCCTTTGAGGGAATTATATGTCTGACAACGTATATTATGAAATCATCTCCCAGTGCACATGTACATACTACTTTTTCCTATTTGATTATGGGGAGTTAACACGAAACTGCACAATTTTCCTTGTAAAATCTTTATGCAGTTTCATACAGGTTGGGAGAAATTGCAGAGCTTTGCCTTGAGGCTTCAATTTTTGGTTGGCAGATTTTATTACTTCCTATCTCTAAGGGAGAGGCAGGAACTTCCTAGTTCTGCAACCAAATTTGGGATTGATACACTACACAGCACTGTATGAAATGACATTAAAATGTTTCATTTTTAATCTTTAATTCTACAACTGATGTAAAGTAGACATCATTCAAAATAATTTTCACTAAATATTCACTGCCTAGTGCAGCGGTCTCTTCTCCAAAGTGCTCCTCCTGCGAAGAGGAGCCAACCTTCGTGAGCTGGAAACGAAGGCAGTTCACAGTGCTTGACTAGAGCTGCTGTCTGTGTGTGCTGAGCACCGTGATGGCTGTGGCGCTGCCCATCTTGCCTGTGCCTGGTTGAACTGCACTGTTCAGTTCGGTCCTGTACTGAGAAGAGGCTGGGTGCAGAGGGCACGGGCTGGAAGTTAGGGAGCACGGACTTGGTCTCATCTGTCCCTCTGCGGGATGAAGTCGTTGCTCCTCTATGAGCATGGACTTTCTCATCTGTGAAATAAAAACGCTGGATTAAATGAGTTTGAAATGTTCTGGATCTGTGTTTAACGGCCCGCACTGTAGGCTCATTTCTTCAGTTCTGCACTGCCAGACTCCTGGCAACTCAACCTTTCCAAACCAGAGCTGTTCGTCTGTCACCGTCCAGCCAACTGCACACGCTTTGAATAAGAATCAAATGAGATAAAGCAGACAAAAGATAAACAGTGACCCATGATGCATTGCAGTTGTAATGTTTTGCTGAGGAGACTCTTACATTTTCTGCCAGAGTTGTGTTAGATACATGCTTACCAAAGATCTTTAAAGATCTTTTCTATATGTGTTTATAGTTTGATTATATTAAGTTGTAAAATACCGAGAGGCAACAACAACTAGTTGGAGATGTTTCTTGTATTGGCCTTACGACTTTGAAAGTGAAGTCCTTCTAGAAATTGCACCTTAGCTATGAAAAATAATGCTACTCTATTTAGTTAAATGAGCGGAAGTCGTGTCTCAAAAGTCATGTGGTTCCATTGCATTACATATAAATGGTGAAGTAATTAAGTATTCTAGGTTCTTTTAATTTTGGAAGACAGTGGAGTAAACAAAGTTTAACAGTTTCTCCCTTAAACTGAAGAAAACCTCAAAGCCTTGGGGATAGCTGTGTCCTTCCTTAATGCCTCTCTGGTGCAGATCTCATGGGTAACATGTTCTGGCTATTTAGTAAACACAGATGTGAGATCCTGCAGGTGCATCTTCCCTACACATCCTCTGTCCTCCTCATTTTCTTAATGATAGCTGGTTTGAGGCCAGGATTTACCTCAGAGGCACTAGGCCTGCCTTGCAAGCACAAGGTACTAAGTTCAGTTCCTCTAGTAGAACAAAAGTAGCTGGTTTTAGATCTCAGAATAAAGATATTTAGAGAGATGATGAAGATATGACATCTCATATCAGAATTCCCTCTTCTGTTTTCTGTAAAATCCCTTGGCTTAAGGCTAAAGAAATGACTTTCCTCTTTCTCACAAAGTTTTGCACCAAATCCTGGCAAAATCCTGGTGACTCCATAGACCAAGGTCCAAGCAAATTGCAGCTGTTGAAAATCAGCTCTTACATATTAATGGTCTATTCTCCTTCCATCCAAAGTGGGAAAGTTTTTAAAGGGAAGAGAACAAAGCCTGTCTCTTTGTGCTAAGTTTCCATGTGAGAACTTTCTAAAGTGGGAGTTGTGTAGAAGAGGCCTGACCCCTCTTCCTCAAAGGCCCCCTCCAGTTCATCTGAGTGAGACGGTGTTTCTGCAGAACAGTGAAGGAAGAGGCAAAAGAACAGGCACATCCTTGACCGGCACGAATAGTCAGTTTTACTTCTTGTTTTTCGTACAGTCGCTCATGTTTGGAAATGACTTTGCCAGAGGCACAGTGTGGTACACATCTCCTGATCTCTGGTCTCTGGAGGAAAAACTTGCTCTCTGGCGCCCCCCTGCTAGTCCTCTGGGTTTTGTTTAGCCAGCCCCTGCCTGTGATTCTTTCTAAGGCCTGATCTGAGCCCATGGCAAACCTAGGAGCTGCCACCATCCTGGCCTCGGTTCTCAGTAAGCGAGGCGTGCGGGAGGGAGGGCACTGCGTTTACACCCGCAGCATGCTGAGCCGCCCCCCGAGTGTAGCACTGCTCACTCACACCGTGGCAGTGCCCAAGGGCCTCGCTGCTGCCCAGGCAGCATACCGCCGAGAAAGGAGATCCATGTCCCTGTCAGCAAGGGCACCAACCTCCTGGGTCACCACTTGCCTGAGCAAAGACTAGGGATAAAGATGAAACCTAAGTCTCCACTAATACTTTGCTTCAAATCTCCCCCTCTGAAAATCTCTTTCTTTTCATATTTTTCTTATGGGAAAATAAGGACAAGGTCTGGCCCTGGCCTTTTAGAATTGAGTTACCTGGCTTTCCACTTCCAGGTTGGCCTACAGTAATCCTTGCACCTTCTGCTTAGGTGTCTCTGGAAAAGGGACCACCGCTTCCACCCTGGCTTCAGTTACCGTTTCGCATTTTCTGCAGTTTTTCCTTAGAGACCTTCACTAGTTACCAACAAACCAACAGTATGATCACAGAGTAAGTTGATACAAATGACTTGAAAACATGTTGGGAGTCTGTATTCAAATAATTGAAATTACATATACTCAGTCTCAACAGGATCAGGCATGTGGATTTTAATCCTCCTAAATTTAGAGGTAAGGCTGGTTTTCCTAGCACTGACTAGAATATGAAATTGAGGAAAAGAAGATGGAGTTTTGACGTAATGCCGTTAAGTGTCCACCTGCGTAAGGTCTGCTACATGGCCCTTCAGTGAGGTGTAGAAGAGTAATTGATGGTGTAGGAGGGCACCTTTGCTCCACTATGTGATAAGAAGAGATTACAAAGCAATGGGAGAAATCTGTGCGTGTCATGTAACACTTTTATTCCTTAAAAGACTGTGACTGTATATTTTGTGTGTATCAACACCTGATGGCTTCCTTAATGGATCGTGCTTCCCACTTCCGGCTGGCCCATTCTGTATGGTATGTGCCAGCCTGGGGCCATGCTGGCTCGGTGCCAGTGTTCCCCAGGCATCATGACAGCCACAAAAAGGCCTCCCACATTCTCCTTCAGAAACACTGCAACTTGGTGCCTATATTTGGATTGTAGATTACAGTCATTTTACCTTCTCTCTGGTCTTATTTATATTTTCCCCGATTTCCTTTTATAAGGGCATATTAGATTCCTAAGAAAAGCATAATGTGTGGTATTTGTAATATTTCCCACCATTTAAAATTGGTGTGTCTGAGCATTCTGACCTTTGAGCCACAATTAGAAATTAAAGGTGCTGATTTTCCTTCTCACTTCCCCAGCTTCCTCTTACACCCATCCAGCTGATTCTGTAAGCACATTAACTAGGACAGAGCCTGACTGTGATGTCCCAGTGGACTCTGACGCCCTCCCTGGACCACAGCCCTGATCCCACTGCCATGTGGACCCCTTCAGATTCCATCCTTAGTGTCCCCTCTGGCCTTGGACCTGCACTGCCACCGCAGAGGGCACTGGTGATGTACGGTATAGACTTTTTAAATTGACTTCTTACCATAGTCAGTGTACTTCTCCTGTCCTTGGATACTCCTGGCTGTGGCAGATGGGCTTACCTTACATATAAACAGAGACTTTTAAACAGACAGATGACATTTTTGTGCATTCGTCTTTCCTTATAATCTTGAATCCCATCTGACTGTTTAGCATTAAGAGTCCCAGTATAATAAGTCATATTGCTGGACTGGTTTATTGAAATGTAACAAAACCAAACTGAGCCATTAATCTATGTACTTGGAAATAAAATTCAACTGTAAATAGAAATTTATTTTTCATATTAAAATAATGACTATGCACACAAATGAAGATTTTGGAGGAGAAAAACACCCAACATGCATTTCAAGTGATAAATATTAAGTATAAGTATCTGAGAAAAAAATATGTGATTCTAATAGCTAACAAAATTTTGTTTTCATTATTTATTACAATAAATTTCCTTCCCTCTTTCACACACTACTTCCTATTAGAAACTAGTAGCTATCTTTATAAAATCAACTTTTTAGATATTGCTTTATACCATGACTAGAGGTTCATTGCTGTAGGTGTGAGGGTATGTATGAATGGTTTAAGATGTTTGCAGTGCGTTTGGGATGATATTATTGTAGCATTTATTTCAGAAATTCTCTTTCTCCTCTCAGAGATGTCCAGTTTAGTAGTGTCTCTAGATTAATCCTTATCTTAATGACCTATCAAGTGGCATTTGGCACTGAACTTTTTAAATTAGTGTCCTGGAAATTGGAAAGTTACTAACAAAACTAGCACTAGAACATCATTCAGTAGCTTTTCACTACCTGCAGAATCAAAGTTAAGGCCTAATCCTGTTATTTACAACCTTATTTTATTTGCTCTCTCTTTTCAACAGTGTTTTCCAAGTTACTTAACCAAATTCTTCACTCTGGGTGAAGAATTATAATTATAAGAGAAATATATCCAAAATACCTCTGAATTCCCTGATATAGTGTGAAGCTGTTGGCTCTGCCTTGTCTCTGAGAAGGCTTTCATTTTTACTGTCTGGATTTTATTAATGCTAAAACATTCTGGCTCAAGGCTTCAGAACTCCAAAGCACTTCTAAGTTGTAAACACAGTAATTTCACCCTGCTTTCCTCTCATACCATTTGCAGATAGGCCACATAATTCCTTTATTCTTTGGTTCCCTTCATCCTTTATGTAATCATTTTACTCTCTTTCAGAGATGGCATCTTTGCATGCGTAGAACAAAATCCAAACAGTATGTGGTTCAAAGGTCCTACATGATCTGGACGTTGAGTTCTCAGTTCCTTTCTCTTGTCTCCTTATATTGGAGCCCCCTCTGTTCTTAGATCTACCAACTACATTTCCAGTGCTCACAAAGTACCTTAAAAAAGGCTTTCTTGTGAAAATATAGGTAAATGAGGTAGTCTTTCTCAAAAACCTAGACTGTATTTCTCGATCTTAATTTTTAAAAGACAAACTGTAGGAGCATATAAAATGGCAAAGATATCTTTCCGTGCTCCATATTTTCATGAGATTTCACAGCATATGAGTAAATCTATCTGTTATGGACTGTGAACCTACTGCCATGAACTTGCCCATATCTTTTGTACTTACCTGAAAAGCTCTTGATTTTCCATATCTCTAAAGCAATTGTAGTTATACATGAATATCTGAAGTTAATTTTCTGCTTAAGAACAAAAGAGCTATTTCAGAGGTGAAGAAAATCTTAGAGATATATGAACAGCTCACAGCTATGCATTATTCAAATCCCATGAAATATTTTCTTAGCATATCACATAACTCAGAATGGCTGTTGGACAGATGGGCCGAACCACAAGCAGCCAGAATCAAGCAGTTGGTGAGTCGAGGTGCCAGAAGATTATGACCATCAAGGCAGGCACTTCCGATTGCTCTGAAAATGCAGATCTGCTCTCAGCACTCCTCTAGTATTTTCCTTGGAACAGCAGTCTCATCCTGAGGAAACCTCTATGTCTATATCCCAATATGTTCAACTTTGCTCAAGACAATTGGAATATAAAGATAAGGTAAAATGTTTAGGCCAATTGAAAGACTTTTCCTCCCTCTGCTTCTTGTGCCATGATGGTGGTTAGGAAACGTCAATTTCTCTGCAAAGAATGTAACAGCATTCAGCTGCAGGAAGATAGGGGGGTAGGAGGGTTGGCACACCAAGGAAGATAGAGTCCTTTGTCACTGCCGAGCCTTGTCATCCATGAGGAACTCTCAGAGCTCTGGCTGAGACATCAGCTTCCTCTGCATATTTCTCTGGAATACATCAGCAGTGAACATTTCACTCGGAGCAGAGAAGAGTGTGATAGACTAGTTAGCTTTTGTGATGCCCATTAGCCAACTCTAATATTGATCAAGGCTGCGAGGGAAGGCTTTGTAACTCCTTTTATCTATAGATTGCATTGATTCATCTAGAAGATTCTAAATTCTGGAGGTGCCCCAGAGTGTAACAAATCTCCTTAGTAGTAGAGAATTTATTCAGAGTGACAGGTAAATTCTACCTGCTCTAGACTATCTGATTGAGGTCATTATAGATGAACAGCAGAGAATGAATTGATAGTAAAAATCACTTGATAACAAAAGTATGTGTTAGGGACTCTAGCTTTACACCCAATGCAATTTTGCATATTCTGTCTCTGAAATCTACAATATATGTGAACAAGATGGCCGGAGGGACATAGTTCTGGTCACTTCTGGTTCTTGCATCTCTTCAGTTCAGATAGTAAAGTTGGAAGAGCCCAAAGCCCACCCCACCTATCAGCTTCACCAAGGTTGGTGTAATAGCAATCACAGGACAATGCTCACCTTTTCCTAACCTAATTTGGTTGTTTGTTTGTACTAACACTTTATACTACATTAAAAATGTTGGGGGAGTTGGTTATATGAATTTGCATCCTAAAGCTTGCTTGATTTTTTCATAGTGTTTTATATCTGATTATTTCTACCTTGAATTTTCACTTGTTCACTACTCTATGATTTATTTATTCAAGAAAAAGTCTTGCTGTTTTGTTTAGGCTGGCCTTAAACTCATGGCAGTCCTCCTGCTTCAGCCTCTCCAGTGCTAAGATTGCAGGAATATACCACCATGCTGGGCTGTAAAGCTTTAAATGAATTGAATTATGGCATTTACCATCACCAAGGTTAATTCTTCCTATAATGTTAATTTTAACCATACATTAAATATGCATTTGAAAAGTACTCATAAGCTTACACATCTACTGTTTCCTTTTTCCTTGATGATATATCTGCAGTTTTCCTGGACCTACAGGTTTCTAACTTGCTTTTTTAAAATCATTTCTTGTAAATTCTTTCTTAATGTACAATATGCCTTTTTTATTTCTTTGAGCTATGAAAAGAAGTTTATTAGCTACAGTTTCATTTGCTACCTTGAAAATGTATTGTAAAGTAATTAGAGTAGTATTACCAGTGATAACATCGGACTTTCCTTTTTAGACTCTGAACATTGTTTCCTAAACATTTTCTTGGGAAACAACTTAGCATGTTACTGTTATACTGTGTTGGGCTGATACTAATTCTTCTAAGGCATGCTGTTGTACAAATGCCATCCTTGGTTTCATTCAGGTATATTTCGTACAAGCTTATGGAGTCAGTACTTCTTTCAGGAACTATCATTATGTAGATATTTAAAATTTTCCCCTATTTTCTCCTTTCAGATAATTTCTGTGATGCGAGATAGAAATGCATTTATGTTGTAGTTTTCAACTTCTAAACTGCATTTTAAATAAGAGTTAAAGGTGATCCTTACATAGCAATTCATCCTGATTTTTAACAACAGAATTATTCACAGAATAATAGAGTAGGCAAATACAAGCATAAATGAGATGATAAAATGATAGGAGGTACTAATACAGAATATTTGACTCATGTATAATGAATTTCTCTACTACGTAGCTACATCACGGCCTAGAATACAGGAATGAAAGATATGTTCTTAGGTCTTAGGAAATGGACATAGCATCTCTGTGTAAATTATTCAGACTCCTCTTTTCTATATATTCCCATATCAAATCTTCCCCAAAGCTAACATAATAGCTTTCCCAGATCTGCTTTAAACTCTGATAATTGAATTCAGTGCCTTTCTCTCCTTATCATATTAGACTTATTCCAAGCCTCTTCACTTCTGGACAACCGTAAAGGTGAGATAGGATACTAAATCTTCCATTAATTTATCCTGATACCCTATCTGGTGTTTCTTGGAACTGAAGGTCACAAATAGGAAGAAGTTGTATTTTTTTTTTTGTAGTAAAGGAATAAACATAAATGAGCACAGAACTAATGTCTAAAATTGACTCGAGAAAATAAGAATCCTGCATAAAGGATCTCTGTGCAAAGACTGCCACATTTTAGTACCAATAATAAAAAATAATGAATTAATATGGTTTCATCCCTAGAAATCTGAATTCCAGAATGACCCAGACAGTTATAAATAAGTAATGCAGCCTTCTCCAGTTTCCTATGAAGAATAGAATTACTCTATCTTCATTAGCTCTGTGACCACGAACAAATTTGTTCATTATTCTGTTACCTCATCTCTGCAGCTGTAAAGAGTGAGAATAATAAAATTCATATCTCAGCAATGTGAGGTTATTACATGGAATAAATGTGGTCCCAGAGCCTGGAACAGAATAACCTACTATTCACAGTTCTCTCCTGTTTCTCCTGGGTACTCTTCAGGAAATAGTTCATAGCGCAATCTTAGAGCTGCTTCCCTGCCAGCTGAGAACTCCTTAAGGATCCTCACTAGTATAATATTGCACTTTATATAGTACTTTATAATTTTAAAATTCTTTGCATAATTGCAAATACACACCATAGCTTTTAAGTGTTTGTTATTAACACTAATAATGTTTTCAACATGTTAGAACAGCATCACAGTAGGCCAAAAAAGTAATATCATCTCCATTTCATAAATGTCTTCAAATGTTATAGAAGTGAAGAAATTCTAAAGCTCCTGATTGGAAAACAACCCAGGAAAAAAAAAAACCCAAAGAACCCTGATATCTACTCACTCCACAGTCAGCTCTTGTCTCTGTATGTCACTGAGACTATTACACCCCCAAAAAGATTCAAATATTTTATCACACGATGTTAATATATGCATACATAATGGAACAAGCAGCCTGCTACTTAGATTGCTAGCAATTAATAGGAATTGATGTTTATTTGGGCTAAAGTCTTAATCAAGTACAGTGTTGGCTAGGAAAAGATTGATGTTCTGTTTACGTCACTATACAACTTTTTCCAGTTACTCACTTTTAGATTAAGTGTTAGAAAATCCTTTGCCTGCCTATGCCATTTCTGTAGTCTGCATTCCTTCTCCCCCTTCCTCAGTACACAAGCAGAACCTCTGACTGCTGTTTCTTTGACCACTTGCTAGTCCATAACCCAGTTATCAGTTGCAACCACTATCTGTCCATTAGAATGATTAAAATCCAAAAGAGTGGCAGTAGTGTGTGCTGGTGAAAATGCTAAGCATCAGCACATCATTTGTTGCTAATGAGAATGCAAATACACCGTCATTTTAGAGGATAGTTTGGCGCTTTCTTGCAAAGCTAAACCTAGACTTCACATATGATCCAACACTCATGCTCTTTGGTATTTATACAAACGTACCGAAAACTTATGTCTATGCACAAAACTGCACATGAGTGTTTATAGTAGCTTTATCCATAATTGCCAAACTTTGAAGCAACAAGATGTTCTACAATAGGTGAATGGGTAAACAAAGTGTGGCACTTCGACTCAATGGAATATTATTCAGTGATAAAAAGAAATGAGCTATCAAACCACAAAACACATGGAGGAACTTTAAATACATACATTTCTAAGTGAAATAAGCCAGCCTTAAAAGGCAGCATACTATATGATTCCAACTCTGTGACATTCTGGGAATGACAAAACTGTAGACACAGTAAAGAGACCAGCAGCTGTCAGGCTCTGGAAGAGTACAGAGTGAGTAGGTAGAGTGCAAGGTGTATTCAAAGCTAACATAGTTTATGATGTTCTGATTGTCCTTACTTGTTATCAGACATTTATTAGAGCTGTTTAATATGAGGATAAATCCTAATGCCAACTGAGGACTTTGCTTCTACTAATATCGTGATGGCAAAGCTTTTAGAGCTTTCAGGGAAAACAGCTTCCTGTGCTCCTGGTTTGCCACTACTTTACCAGTACTGGCATTAATAAATACCTTTAGTAACGTATCACACTAGCACAAGCTGATAATAACATGGGAATCTGGGAGGTGCAGGAAAGGAAGTATATGGAGACTCACAATTTTTGTGGGCAATTATACTGTAAATCTAAACATTCTTTAAAAATAAAGTCTAAAGAAAAATATGTGAAGTTCAGATCAACTACAGCACCAGGATAGGAGGAACTTTGTTTCACATTCTTCCCGTCTGCCTTACATTTCCATGGTTGAGCCTCACTGTCTTAAGACTTGGTATACAAGTATATGTAGATAAGATTTATGGAAGAAATATTTGTGTTTCCTTAAATAATGCTTCATTTGATCATTTGAAATGAGCATGAATAGAACAGTTTCTCTCATTGAATCACAAGGAAGTTATGCATGTCCATAAGATATGCCAGAAATCCAGTTAGAAACTAGGAGAAGTGTTGGCTGGTGAAGCTGACATTGAAGCCTTGTGCCGTATGTGGTTCTTTCTTTGTTCTTCACATGTCATTCAACTGCCATCCCTTGTGAGCCCCTTCAGTAGTTTCTTGACAGGTGCTATGGAAATGTAGTTATGATACTGATAACTTAATATTCAGGTTTCACCTCCACCTACAATATTGTCCTTTCATATCTTGAGAGATGATAAATGCTTCCATTGATTAAGGCCACGTCTTAACTTTTGGAGCTCTGACCATGTCTAACACAATCAAGACCTTGAAAAATGATGGAGTTTTTTTTTTTTTTACACAAGAGTTTGTTGACTCAAGGAATGATTTCATGACAATTAATAATCATCTACCTCAATTTTTCTACTTCTTTCTAAAATGCAAAAATAAAGCAGTGAATTAGGTATGTATCATCTATGGAATCTGTCTCATTTCATTAGATTCCCAATATTTCTTCTTTGAATACAGAGTTACTCATGATTCTCCTGATTTGCTGCCCAATATTATTAATTCACACTCATATTCCATATTGTAAGCACAATAAAATGAATGTTTTCATGATATTGCTATTTACAACCTTCATTAAGCAAATTAAGATCTAAAAACCAATATACATGTCAATCCGTGATTAAGACTGTGTGCACAAAGTATTCCAGTGATTGGAACTAATCCTGTGAAAGCCTCTCAATGACTCCTTGATAATATTTTGATAAGTACTCTAATGTATCAGTTACAATTCTTGTAGAAGATGCAATACATACACAGTGAGTAACTTGAAGAGAATGTATAAAATGATCTATTAGAAATGTTTGGACAAAATTAGGAAAAATACAAGAAGCAGTGCAGTTCCTTCGGATGATAACAGTGGCAGCACTTCAACAGTTGGGCAAAGTGGGCTAATGAACAAGGGAGGTCCCTCTACCCTGTGTGGATGACTGGAGAGGGAGCGAGACCTGAGTGCGCAGGTGCTGTGTGAAGGCAGCGTCCTGCTCTCTGCCTGAGGGCTGAGGGCTGGGTATCTGGAGACAGATTGCTTTGCCTTATTTTCCTCCCTCCTGTGCCATCTTTCTGGTGCCCACATTGGCCAAACCCACCTGGCAGCCAAAAGGCAGCAGAGGACACTGTGTGGCCACAGTCCTCAGTCTGGGGCAGTGCTGCTTCTAGGGCACATCGTGGCTGACACATCTCTGGAGTGATGGAGGAGATACTGCCAGCACCCAGTGCGCAGAGACTGGGAATCCTAGACACCCTGCAATGCTCAGAACTTCTTCCCTGGACACAGTGACCCGTTCCGAGCGTCACTGTGGCTGAGCCTGAATAACCCTGATGCAGACCACAGAGTTCATCTCCTGGGTGCACACTGGGAGTGGGATGGAGAGAGGCTCTAAGGGGTCAGAAAGACACTAGCATAGCCATAACAGAGAAGACAGGGAGAGATGGCCCTGAAAGTACAAAGTCTGACAGGGCTTTACCTGATTTATTGAGATTCATACTGAGGCACATAGTATTTAACAAGCCAGGTTTACTTTAGAGAAAACCTTCCAGGGTTTATGTGAGGATCTATTAATAAAGAGGACACGATACTTATATTTAGTAATATCATGTAAAACATGGACAAGACTATAGTAGGACAAACCTCTAAGGCTTTCACTTGTGTACTGCTAAGGGGTTTGGTTTGCATAGCAGGACGGCTGGGCAAAAGAGTAAATGACATTTCAGATATTTGGTTGTTTTATAAATGCATAAAAGAAGCATTTAACAAAGAAGTGACACTCATTCTATCAATCAAAATATTACCTACTTGGGGATGAAGGAATTTCCCCAAGCGGATAAAGGACAGTCATCCAAACTTATCATTCAAACACAAGATATGAATATTTTTCTTTAAAGTAGAAAATGAGGCAAAACTATCCACTCACATCATTTCTATCAGAGAGAATATTATGAGCAGCTTTATGCCAGTAAATTCAAGTGTTGCTACAGATCTCTTAACTAGGACCTAGCCAGTTCCCTTGACAAAAAAAGAAACCAAAAATTTAAATAAGACAATTAAAAGAGATACATTCACTAATGACCTGTTTGTATATGTAAACCATCCTAAAAATAAAACTATAAATAAAAATTGTTCAAGGTTTTTAGGATACAAAATTCAAGCTAAATACACAAAAATCAATCGAAATCTTTCAGGTTAGAAAAAACAATTTGGAAAAGAAATTTCCTTAAAATGTCCTTTCCTATAGTGTGAAATAAAAGAAAATTTCAGCTGTTTTTCTTTGTAGATGTCAACATACTAAGTTTACAATTGTCAGTATGTAGAATAGTCACATAAGTGTCGAAAGACCAGTGAATAGTGTTGCAAGACTTTCACTAACTAATTTCAAGATTTTTCTGAGGCTACAGTAATTGAGAGAATGTAATGCTGACATAAAGACAGATGTAGAGGAAACTAGAACATAATATAATCCAGAAACATGAATAGCCAAATATATGAGCAGTTTAATTTTTAAGAAATGCCAAAAAACAAGATTCTGGAACCACTGAAGGAAAAGAAAAAATTTTATGCTTAAAAAAAGGAAATAAAGCTTATGTATACAATGGGTGAAAGGTTGTAGGGAAATGGGGAAAAAATAAGAGTTAAGATATCATGTACAGGTACAAATTTTCAGTGAAGAATGTGATCATAATAAATAGCTAAAATGTACCAATAAACTCAACAAAAAGAAAAATAGAAAAAGAAATGCCAAGGAAATTCAGGGGGAAAGAAAAGTCTTTTCAGCAAAGCATGGTGAGACAATTGGATGTACATAGTGAAAAAGCCATACATCTGTCCTTCCTTTGTATTGTTTACAAAAAATAAAGCTTTGGATCAGCGCAAAACATAAACAATAACACTAGATGAGAATTGGCGTTGCCTTGTGACCTCAAGTTAGGCAAATAGGTCTTACATTGGGCACACAGAATTTTTTTTAAAAAAAATTAAATCTTATCTTCAAAATTCATGAGTAAAGAAATGACAGGGCAGCATATACTTCAGGAGAAGACATTTACGGGATGCATATGTGGCAAAGAACTTTTTTGTGTACGAAGAGTCTCCCAAGGTAATGAGAAGATATTGATGCAAAGCAAGTGATTTCCAGCGCTTGACATCCTTAGTCATTTGGGAAATGCCAGTTAAAGTGCAGTGAAAGCCCCCTATCACAGTGAAGATTAAAAAGACCATTGGCAGCAATATTCCTAAGAAACTGGAGCAAATGTAACTCTCATAGACTTTTGGAAAGATTATAAAGTGCTATAATTATAATAGCTTTGAAAAATAATGTAACAGTTCCTTATAAAATTAAACACATAATTGACTCCTGAGCAACACTTGCAGTCCTAGGTGTTTGCCAGAAGCTACAGCACTCTGTGGCTCACTGGCTTTCAGACAGAGATCCTGGAAGTGGGCGGTCAGGAGGAGTAAGGAAAACCTATCCTCTGAAAGTCTTCCCCTTTCCTTCTACTTAATTACAGTCATGCAATTCCAAAGTTGTTTCCTTTCCTTTTATTTTATTGGTTCCCATTTGCCGTCTGTAAACTCTACATTTCTCTTAGGAAGCAGGTGCACAAATGTAACATATCTCAACTCTATTTTGTCTCCTTCCTGTCCATGCTCACCTCGCCCCGCCTTCTCTAGATTTTTCCTTTCCCATTTTCATTATCCTTCTGCATATTGTCATTTTTAATTCCTATTTATGACACATAATGGTAACACTGATTGAGGGCACTTGATACAGTGTACAGGACGCAATTGAAATCGTTTCACTTTCTTTTCCACTCTCACTCTCTCCCCCCTTTCCTTTTTCTTGGGTTCTTCACCCAAAAGATCTGCCTCTCTGCTTTCTTCTCTGTAATCTATATTTTACTCTTTGTTTATATTTTGCTTCACTCAAATGAGACATACCAGTATTTCGGCTTGTATGTCTGATTTATTTCATTATGTTTTCTAGGTATATCCATTTTCCTACAAATGTCTTAAATTTTTCTTCTTTATAACTGAGTAGTAATCCAGCATGCAATAGATACCATATTTTCTTTATCTGTCAATGGCCACACAGGCAGTTCCCAAGATTTGCCTGTTATGAATTATCTTGCTATAAACATGAGTATGCATGTATCCCTGTAGTATAATAACTTCAACTCTTTTGAGAAGACGCCTAGAATGGGAATAGAATTGGAATAGCTGGTCAGTCCCTTTGCATGCTTATAGCCAGGCAGGCCATGTCTGCTGGTTGTCAGGACTTCTCTGCCCCGCCTCCCGGCTGACAGTCACCCCCTCTAGGTACTGCTCTGGCTGTCCAGGGCCCTTTGCATGTCCATATAGGCTTTCCTCCTCCTGTATTCTTCCTTCTTTGCCCTTCCTTTCTCTTTTGCTTTCATTACAAACCTCTGCATATCTTTTCAGGAATATTGTGACTTCTGATACCTAGTGATTTTGTTTAATAATTAATTTCCCATATTGGACAGGAAATTTCTTAAATGTAGGTTTTATGCCTTTCTCATTAAAAATCTTTGAATATTAAACAGTCCTCAAATGAAATAAACGAACTTAGGAGGATACATCTCTTGCTTTTCTGTTCTGTATCATGGAGAAAAAGTTACAATCTTTGCATTAACACATAATAAATAATTCTCTACTAGACACAAAGTTTAGGAAAATGGGAGGTGCCACTTCCTAAAAGTTTTCCCTGTTTCCTGAAATTTTTCCATATGTTGTCAAATAAAACAAAAGTAAATGTGTAAGTATCTACCAGTAGAGTGATACCATGACAACTAATGCTCAAGAATTATTTGAACGTATACTCATGGTTTTTATTGTCTAAAACATTTAGTAAATTCAGCGCCAGTGCATTTGAGGAACGCAGCACACACTGAGTTAACCGACTGATTAAATAGCTCCAGTATAAAACATTCTACCGTGATGAATCCCGTGTGCTGATATAATGGGGAGGGCACACTAGCATATGGGTTGTATTCCTGCAGAAAATGTACCTTATCATCTAATCAGAGTAACTTCAAATAAATGCTGTATTCTCATCTTTGGTGTAAAACGCCTAATGTTTAAAGCGTAGAAGATCATTTCTTTGACTTCCATTGTGCTTCACAGTGAGCAGCTCCAGGGAAGAAAAGCCTGCAGGGAGGACCTGGGAAAGGACAGCTGCTCACCTGATGGCAACACGGAAGCAGAGACGGGAGGGGGAATGGCAGTAAGAGTAAAGAAATCTAATCCGTGTTTACAGTGCAGTTAAAATTATTGTACCTGTGTTAATACCATGTTCTTCATTACTGTATTATTACCAATTAAGTCATTAATTTTATGGGAAACTGGCAAGGAATATATGGAAATTCTCTTAGCTTTGTGCAAATTTTATGTAAGTTTTAAACTATTTCAACGTGAAGGGCTTTAGAAAACAAGCAAATATTCTTCATCTGTACACTAATATTACTAAATCAGGTTTACATACCAGTAAATCACTTGTTTTTACTTTCTTTACATCTAATTCTACATTTAGTAATGGTTATAATTTTAGTAATTTTATAATTTGAGTTATAATTTTCATTGAACAGTGAATCCGGATTATAAGTTTTCTCATTTTAATGTAAATAAGCTTCATTAAAGTGTCATACAGAATCTTGCAAATTAGATTTTTGGGGGGTAGGGTGGCAGGGATGGGAAGTGGGTTCACTTCTATTACAGTATTAACCTAAAAGAGTCTTTTTTTCCCCAGTTTATCCTTCTGTATTTGAAACAATGTTGCGCCTTTCTCTTTTGGTAATGTCTACCCAAAGTGAACATGATTGGTTTGAACTTTGAAACTGTTGGGGCTACTTTATGTGAACAGTAACTTTTTGTCTCCATGTGAAGATGAAAAAGCTCAAAGTTCCAGTGCCCTAAAAATAGAAGTAAGAATGACTTACTTAGTGACATTTCTATAGGTAATAATGTATTATTTTTAACTACATTCTTGTTCAGTTGTAATTGAAAGCAGTTCCTGGGGTGTGTGTATTATGATATATTCAGAACTTTTTGAACAGTTGATATTAAGCCCACTCTTCAACGCATAAGGAAATCCCAGAATAATAATCATGCAGTGAACGATTTCTAGATTATAATGTGATGAGAACTAAAATAGCTTTAAGGTTATTGTGCGAGATACAAGTGGATGGAAAGTACAATACGGTATAATAAAGTGCTCCAAGATATTTTATTTCTTTCTCTGTAAGTTCTTCCCATAGCCAATACTGTTAAAATTCTTTATCACAGGAAATATAGGAAGTATAGATTGACAGAGGGTGGAGATACTAATGCTGAGAATGGCTTATCCTCATGACTCCCAGAACACTGTGAGCTTATTTAGCCTCACAGGAGTCTTCTCTGTAACTCCACCACCACAGTGACAATTCAGGTCTTCACAGCGTGCTTCGACAGTAATTTTCTAACTGCTGTCAGTCACTGTAACATAAGACTGTTACATAGAGTGTCATTTCCTTAGTCACACACTAACCACTAGGAAAGAGACTGTCTTGGGAGTCTCCTAAGGTATGTGAGCAGCTATTAGACAGACCACTTAATGGTCTTCGGTTTTCTAGGGGCCTGTGGATGTGCTATGCACAGGACTGTGATTGCGGGAAAAATTTTCTTGACTTTCATCAGGTTCTAATGGGGCTAAATAACATAGGAAGCATGGAGAACTTCTCCAGTAGGGAGAGTTCAATGCCTCTGTGATTCCTGCCACCACCACCACTATCCCTCTGATTCTGAGTCAGAATCCATGGGGACAGAGGACACAGTCATCATGATAGTAGGTGCAGAACTAGACAATCCAGTAAAGATGTGAAAGAGAAGCACCACATTAACTCAACAAATGTTTCTTCAATTGCTACTTTGTACTAGACTCATTCTAGATGTTGAAGAAATGGAGGCATAGTGCAGAAATTGGATGCAGAAAAAATATGACTTTAATAAATAATATGACTTTAATAAATAATAAATTGTGCTAGATTCTGTGCATGCTAGTATTTGTCATCATGACCTCAATTAATTATTGAAACTGCATCTTGGTTATAATACTCCCTGTTTATGAGGCTCAACACATTTCTTCAGATAATTAACATTCTTACCTAGTTAGACAAACAACAGAAAAGCAGGTATGAGGTGTAGCATTCTAGAACGCGATGAGAGTTGTGAGGGCCCTTGTGTTCCTGGGAAAAACAAAGGAACAGACTCTTCCTTAAAGTGGCTTGTCGGAAACCATCTGATAAGCACTGTAATCATAGTCCAGTGAAATTGGATCCAATTTTGGGTCCTCTAGTATAATAGATTTTTTCTCATTTGAACCTACAAAACCTGTAGTAATTTACAGTGGCAGCAATAGAAAACTAATACTGTATCAAAATAATTAGCATCATAGAACAATGAAATGTACCCATGAAAAATAATACCTACAAAATAGCTGTAAATACCATAGAAGATGATTTGATTGAAGCACATAGGCCAATGTGTGACATAAGGTAACCAAACATGTCACCAGATTCATCATCTGCAAAACTTAGGGGTTCAGGCAGGAAGACATAAGGGAATCTCCTTGCTAAGTGGAAGTTATTATAGAGTATGTAGCAGTTGATAACAAGTACCAAGGGGGAAATAGGTATCTATTTGGATTCAGTTAGTTTAAAGTCAATAAGTGATCTCGTTAGTCTGTTCTCCTCTTAACTAGTGGCATAGGCAAGTGACTAAATTTGTGTACCCTGTTTTCCCATTTCTGAATATAAGGGTATATACTGTAAGATCTGTATAGGTCTCTGCTGCTATGAAATTATATAGTTATCATCTTTCCACAGTGAAAGTTTGCTATGACAAATATTCTACCTGCACAGCTAGCCAAAACACTCATTTTAAAAGCATAACATAAAAAAATTTAGGGATAAGCACAGCTAATTTTTATAGTGTACCAATTTTCATTGTTCCTCAGAAGCATTTATAGTACCAACCATTCAGAAATGAAGAATTGTCTCATTTTCTTACTAGAAGTTAGAAAGACGTGCTTTCCTGAAGTTGACAAGCCTTTTCGAAGCCCTTTTTATTTTCTCAAAGGGAAGCAATTTAGGGTTGTACCATCCATGTTAGACAGCAGTTGGGTCAAAATGACTTATTTGCAGAATAGTTACCTGTAGAAACCGTTACCATATAGCGTAGAAGTGAGAAATTCAGTAGTAAATAAATGTAAAATTCCTGTGACACTGCTGAGCCTGCGGCTGGCACACAAATGTGTTGATTCTTTTTCAAGTTGTGACTATAAAGAACGTTTTGTCAGCCCAATGACGCTGAATAGGGGTGGGAGACAGTGAAAGGGATGTGCAGTGTGTTTGCCTTGTGGACAGAGAAACACGTGCGTCATTTTTGCCACATACTAAATCAGAGCTGTAAAGAATTTATTAATCTATCCTCTGAGGCAAAAATAAATCCATCAAAGGCAGCCAACCAGTTCCTGTCTCCACACCTCGAAAACTGGGAGAGATCACTTTGTGACTGTAGTTTTGACCTCAGAATTCCTCTTAAAGAGAAAAACAAATGAATTCAATGACCACCCTACGAAATCCTTGACTTTCATGAGAGACTTTTCCACAGGACAGACACACAGAGCTGCCTCAGTTATGTCTATTGTGTTTCTTGGCAGAGATAAGAAGAAATGATACGAGTGACAAAGCACACACATAGCTGTGTACAAAATACCACCTGAATATCCCAAGCACACTTAGTTCTTACCAGTGTCAGAGTATGCTAGAAAACACTGACTGTGGCAGTTGAGGATATTGAGTAACAAGCATTATTTTGAACTCACTCGGAGTGTTTCCCTTAGTACATTAAAGTCAAGCCTGCCACATATTTCCTGAGACCATGATTTTGCCGATGCGGGAAGTGCTTAACCACTCTTCTTTGATTGTCCTTCATCACTGCTCTCACCTCTCCCCCCTCGTCATCCCCTATCATTCTACTTATTAAGGTTCTGATCTTTTCTTTATCAGTTGCTGCCAGAGCCCAGGACATGAAGAATAAGGCAGCGTGTACTACTTGTGAATAAGTGAGCCACAGGTCACTCAGGATTCAATCTGTGTCTGCAGAGTCCCCACTTCTGTCTAGGAAGCTCCTTCTCCGCTTAGAGTCTCAGGAGTTTTCACCTCACTCTGAGAAGTAAGAAAACTGACCATGCAGTATAACAAATATAACCAGAACAAGTAGAAAACCCTGAGCCTTGCGAGTACAGTTTTTTCTTCATTAGAGATGAAGTATTAGTAAAATGATGCTGCAGTTTTCTTACATGAGACTTCTGAATTTGCCTTGGACAGTAAAACCGATGCTTAGTGTAATTTCTATGGTGGAAGCACGTTCTTCATTTAGCCAAAAGACTAACAAGTACATGTGAGGAGGAAACGCAGTTATAACTGAGCAGACAGAGCCTGGGTAACAATGTTCTCTTAAAATGTTTTAATCTTTAATCATTTGTTTTTCTTATATATCTTCATTTATATTGGTTTATTTTAGCCAGATTTAATATTATTATTGGAGAAGTTAAAGAAAACTTCACTTTTCTGTTAATTTTTCCAAAGTACTTGATACAATTTTATACATTGTGTACTAATGAAGATTTTTTTACAAGATTAACATGATGATTAGATAGTAACATTATTTTTTAAAAAAAATTACTATTGTATGAAATAAGATACTATTAATCAGTCCTGCCTTTATTCAATTGTGATAATTCTGGGTAAACTATTTTGAATATTCAGTGAAGGGATTGTATTTTGGCAGAAATGATATGCTTACTACATATATCAACAAATGATTTACTGAAAGATCTATAAAACAAAATTTCTCTGAATCTGTACTACCCTCTTATAAACCTTTTTTATTTTGTAAGAGTATTTCAGAGAAAAAGCTTTTCTTTGACAAAGAAAATCATGTTGGCTTACATACTTCTAAGCAATGTTTGGCCTGTGATAAAGGGTATAAAAAGATAAAAATGTTAAACACACATAAATAAAAACTTGTTGCTGACTTGAATTATGCTACTGGACAACTGGAAGGAACGTTCAGCATTCCCTAGTGGCGTTTGCCTGTCTAAAGCCCAGGAAGATATTTTACAACCATGTGTCCAAAAAAGATAAATTTATATTTCAATCTAAGTGAAGAATTTAGCTTCCTGTGCTATTTATGGAGATATCAAAAAGATGTTGCTCAGCAGAGAGCGTTATAAATCTAGGCAGTCTACTCTGATTTTTCAGCCTCTCCTCCATATGTTTTGAACTCAGAATTTTGAGCGATACATGAATGCCCTTCCTGGTTGGCCTTTAGGGATAATTTGACTATTTAAAAAACGCACTTACTGGTATTTTCTTTGGTGTAACATGATGTTAAAAAATAATGTGTTTATCCTTCTTCCCTTGCTCTTTCATTTTTCCCTCCCTCCTCCCCCCCACAATTTTCTAGGATGTTATAACCACCTGCAATTTTTAAATAACATAGAATTATTTCTCACTCTATATTGGACACAACTATTATAATATTCCCATGATTGGAAATATAGAATATAGTCATATGTCCTGAGAAGGGACAAGGGATTTTGGTGGACCACTAGAAAACTCTAATGATCTACTATTATGTTCCACCTTGTGGGTGACTAGATGCTAGATAGAAGATTATTTTCCCTTCAATAAACATATCCTAAACACCTTTTCTTTGTTTCAGCATGAACTAGCTGAGTGGTATGTAGACATTTCATAAGAACACATAGTTAATCATATTAGTGAGTATGCAAAAGACAAATACATGGTGAGTTATCATAAACACATACTATTGTGTCACCTGTTCACAATGAAATATTCGCAACTACAAATTAGCAATAAATTTCTTTGAGATGGCTGAGAGTCACTTTTGAATATAATTATATCAAGGATAGAAAGATGATGTTTGGCCTGTGAGCTCTGGGGAGCTACCAGTTGTTGTGGACAGTAGTTCTTAATTTTTAGTGTTACTCTGCTATATTTAAATATATTTATGCTTCTAACATTCAAAGGTGAAATGTATGGTTCTGAACCCAATGAGAACAGTATGCAGTTATTACATTTTTCACAGCCAACTGGTCATGTTGATTGTTGAAATCAATCTGACCAACTCTGGGACAATGGCCAACATGTGAAGAAGTTCATCAAATTTCCTCATGCCTGGATATATCCCAATGCTCCTTGGGTTTTTATTAATGGATATATTTTAGAGGTCAGATAGCTTTTTGTCTACATTAATCACCTTTGTAACAATTCTATATGCTATTTTCACTGAAGTATATTTAGACATTGCCCTACTGGGAATTTTTTCAAGTAATTAATGTACAGCTTGTGAACCAGCTTGAACTTGGCTTCCTGGAGATAATTCACTCCTAGGAGTGTCGAATGCCAAAAGATCACTGGAAGCATCTGTGAATGTTAGCTCCAACTGTCTTTTAATAATTATTTTTTTCTCTTTAATTCCTCTTTGGCCTCCCCAAAGGAACCCTCAAATATTATTTATATAAGGAAAGTTCATTTATGAAGAAAACTCAGTTGAAATACTGACTTTAGATCATCCTTACCCCTTTAATAACCTTTATTTTGATCTCTGTTTAACTCTCGTCCTTCAGTTGTATAAGTGGCAAATTCTGTAGTCAGTTTTTTGTTTCAATAAAAATATCACACAGCATGATGATTTCTGTGGAGGTAAAAACCTTGGAGAAATATTTTGTGAAAAGTATGTTTTCTACCATTTGGTGCATGTATGAGCATAACATCCTATTGCTCTGCTTTTTCTTAATCTATTAGTCACTCTGCTCACTTTCATTTAATTTAAAAGAATAAAACCTCTAAACATAGTCACATTCAGACCCAAACTCATATGCACAGCTGGGCAAACCAACACATGTACTGTTAGGACCCGGGACAAAGAATGTCCTAGTAGAATGAGATAGATATCTATCAGGTAGCTCCCATGCACTTGAGACCAAATCTGCGCCTGACTACTCTGTACTTGTGATCAAATTATGTGACCTTTCTGGCCTCAGTTTACTTGTAAATATCATCAGCTGTAATTGAACACTGAGTTCTTTTGCAATTTTTACATATTATATATAATGTTTGATGAATAGCCTTACATTTAAATCCTTGCTTACATCTCCATTATTTTCCTAGGAAAGATTAGAGAAGTAAATACTGTAGATATCTACCATTAAAAATATTGAAAACTGATGTATAAAAGGAGTAGCATATTTAGTGAATATTTCTCACTGTTAAATTTTCTATTTTTTTTGCTTTTGCTATAGATTCCTAAACAACCACATATCAAGTCACTAATAAATTAGCATAATTTTATAAAATTATATACCTGTATATAATCTTTTCATATCAATAGAGTAGCTGATGTTTTAGAAATAATTTAAGAGTTTTAATTCATAGCACATAATTAAAGGACTCTGTGACCATATATATAATTTATCCTCTCTAAATCATATTCATAGCAAGAGGTTTACTGCATGTTTTATGAATGCTTTTATTCAAGTGTACATACGTATTGTGAAATAAAATGCCACTTAACATGCAGGAAAACATTATGTATTTTTAATAATACTAAGTTTTGGTAAAGTGGTAAGGTTCATTTAAATTTTTTTGATTTCAAGTTCAATTTATATTAGTTTTCCCCTAACAATTCTTAAGATTACTAAATAAGGTATTTTTTTCTTAATAAGTATAATGATTTTTTTCTTTTGATCAAACAGATATTTTCACAGTAACATCAAACATGGTAAAATTTTGACATTTTTTGCAGCAGACAGATTTATGAACAAGGTTAAAAAGAATAAAATGTACAAAAAGGTCTTTGTGTAGCATCTCAAAAAGCATTTTGTTCTTCACACAGGCCAGTTTCAAGAAAAATCTTGACTTGTTTTTCATAGGCATTGCAAAAGAAATCTAGCTCATATGGTTCAGTTTCAGAGAGAGGAGAAACCATCTGAAAATCTCTGGGCTCTTGCCAGGTGTCACTTGGCGTTTTGTCCCACCTTCTGGATGCAACTGATTGACAGGAGGGAGACGCCGCCCGAGCAGAGCGCACTAGGAGGACACAGCCAGAGAACTGAGTGTTCTTGCTCATGAAGAACAGCTCGTTTCTTCACAAACACTAAGATTTCAACAGCTCATCACTCAAATTTGTATGATTTGTACAATTAATCCTTGTGGGTCACTAGCCTTCTACATTCACTTTGCACGTGATTTAAAACAAACAAACAAACAATAAACATCTTTTCAAAAATATTGATTGACAGTTTCAATGCACATTTCTAAAACAGAGTTACTTTAAAGTTGAATTTTTACTAGTAGGCTAAAGTGACTGAATATTCAGATATTTCAATGAAATATACATATATTTTTGAAGAGAAAAATGCTTAAATTCTTATGTGTTGTAGTCTAAATGGAATGAGATCAATTTGAGATGAATCATTCAGATTTGCTTAGGTTCTGTTCTTCTGGGGAGGAACAATACAAGAAACATTTTACTAACAAGTCCTCGTTAATACAGGGCTGTGTTTAGAAAATACTAATGTAGATGTTTTAATAAATGCCTATTGAATTCCCGACATTCTTGAGAAGCTACATAAATGCCAGTGAAGTTCCTGAATTCTTAAGATTGCACAGTCTTGGTGTAAGAAAGGACCAGCATTGTCCTTCATCCTCAGATTTGCCCCCAAACCCAGAGTCTTGACCTGAGCTGTCCAAGGTCTCAGATCTAGACAGAGTGGGCACTGGTAGTAGTGTTTTCATCTTTTTATTATAAAGGCTTTTATGCTTTAAAGGCATTGAAGACACTCTATAGGTGATATCCCTCCTTCTGATATGTTTGTTTGGGTTTGTTTTGGTTTTGGGTTTTGTTTTGGTTTTTTGTTTTTTGTTTTTTGGGTTTTTTGTTGTTGTTGTTGTTGTTGTTTTGATGGTACTGGGATTGAATTCTGACCCTTGTGCTTCCAAAATAGACGCGGTACCACTTGAGCTAACTCCTCGTCTGTTTTATACTTTTAAACAATAAAGATGTCACCTTCTCACTTCCCAGTCCTGGCCCATTGTGGGAGGAAACATACTGTTTTTAAATTTATTGTCATCTTCTCTCCTTTATTTACAAGATGCTCAGCAGTGATGACATCCAGTGTAAACATTTCCTTTTACCTCAAGGCAGATTTTTCCTTTCCTTATTACATCAACTGTGCAAAAATTTTCTGCAACTAGGAAAATTTTTTCTCCAACTAGAATGGTAACATTTCTTTCTCTTCTCCTTATTATAATAAGGTCAAACAAAAATCTGTCTTAAGATATCAATCCTGGGTAAAGTCCTGTTGTGAGAGGTGGGTTTTGTCATATATCATAAGCCCACAGTTAAGAATGCACTCACCTACCACAAGACAGTCTTAGAGATGGCGAAGGAGGAAGGAGGCAGAAAGGAAGAGGGGAAGGAATAAAGTTGAAAATAATCAAAAAATGATAGGACCTTTGATCAGAAGACAATTTACTGATGAAACTCAGAATTAATCTCATTCATTATTCTAAGTAATAAAATAATTCCATTAATGTGTAACACATTCATTAATATAACAACATAGTTTGCCAGCACATGCAGAAACCACCAATCCCATACAGATGCTTGCAGTTACAAAGCACTGAACAGCTAGGGTCTCCTTGTTGCGACAGAGAGGAGCAACAGCTCCTGAAAAAGCTTTCTGAAAAAGCATAAGGATTTTTAAAAAATTCTCGTCTACCTGAGTTCAGTGACAGCAGGACATTTTCTTTTTTTCTTCCCTCTTTGAATATGTGCCACTGCCACATTGTGAGCAATCTCACTGTCCGAGAGAAATTAAAAATTTCCTCTCTCAAAGCATGCTAGTTATCGTGTCCTCAGACTTTTATTTTTTAAAATTAATTTTATGAGTAAAACTTAAATATATACATTGATCACATTTCATCAAAAGGAATTCGTTCCTGTAGATGTATATACTCTCGGTATATTTTGATTCCTCCATTTCTCCCAGTTCCCTCCTTTCCTTTCAACCTCTTCGCCGCTCCTATTCACAGAAGCTTTGTTTCCATTTTTCCTTTTCTCATTTTTTTCTTTTCTCCCTCCCCCTTTCACAGCTGCTGATGCCTTTTAAACATTAAACAAGTTTAGCATGTAGGTCATTAATCTTGGATACAATTTGCAGTCACAGTAATTATCCATCTGTTCCCAAGTCTGAAGTCTTCCTTTACTGGTTGAGATTCAGGTTTCTATCACTGTGAAGTTCTTAGCCATATTTAAAGCTCAGAGGACAGATAAATGCTCGGTGATGGGGGCTTGCCTAGAATGCTCAGGACCCAGGCTCAATTTCCAGCAGAGAATAAATGAATGAAAGAATAAACAGAGACAAGGACACCATTTGACACACACCTTTCCTGATACTGCATGTAATGGACCCCTATTAAAAGATTGTCTGGACACAGCGAAGGACATGGGGCACCATTTCCACTGCTTAGCTTGTGTTTACAGTTGTAAGATGTGGGCTACATTTATAAAATATGCATATATGGAAAACATACCCAAAGTCAGGCTCTTGGTTATATATACTTTGAGAACAATGTTAATAAAATAGATGTTAGGAAATGCATTCCTTTTCTGCCCTTGTTTAGAAGCAATGCTCAAAGGGTTCTAAAGATATCGAAGGGCAGTTTGAAGCCCTAAAGAAAGTTAGAGGTTGTTGCTAGGAAAAACAGGAATATCCCTTACTGTAAGGTCATTTAATTAAGTATAAGAAGGTCTCTTGTCGAAGATTAGAATGCAAGCCTCAGATAGAATCTTGTGCTCACTTGGAAGTATAATTTTCCTTTTCCGTGAGTGAGGCAGTGGGGTTCTGAGAAGCTGCCTCTCCTCATAACCACAGGCACAGTGCGGTGCCTCTTGGCTTGTGTGTGAAAGAGCAGTGTCCCTGAGCTCACGGTGCATCTGCAAAGGCTTTGACATTGTGAGCAGAGTTCAAATTAGGGAACAAGATTTCATTCGCACTTTTATCAGTTACTAAAGTATATGTATACAGTTTAATCAAAGAATTGATTTGGGGGGGCCAGGGATTTAATTTGGATCTGGTGCCTACCTTGCATGTACAAGGTCCTAAGTTTGATCCTCTGTACCAAAACAACAATAACAAAATATATGTGTAAAAAAATTTGATGGAGCCGGGCATGGTGGCTCACGCCTGTAATCCCAGCACTCGGGAGGCAGAGGCAGGAGGATTGCTGTGATGTGAGTTGGAGGCTGAGCTCAGGGCCAGCCTGAACTACAAAGTGAGACCCTGTCTCAAAAAACCTAAAAAAAAAAAAAAAAAATTGATGGAAAAAAGGAAAAAATGGAAAAAACGAGTATGTATCTATCTTATGGGGTGGAGGGTTGAAGGAAGGGCAGGAGAATGGAAAAAAATAACAATCAAGATATATCAGTGTAAGTATAAATTCTCAATGAGGAATGTGATCATAATGTATCCCTAAAATATACCAACAAACTCAATTTAATTAAAAAAAAAGAACTGATTCATAGTGAATCCTTGTCCTTTATATAAAGGCATGTATGAGCCCTGTGCATGAGCTGTCTCTGTAGAGATGAATAATTCAATTAACAATCACTGATTAAGTTTTCAGATAAATGGCTTCATGCATTTAAACTCTAACTGATAAATAATTATTAATCAATTAATTATTATATTAATCATTAACATAATTGATACTTTAATACATAGTTAACTAATATGATAAATCAAATTTAATGCATTAATATGTAAAATACTGTATGAATGTTATAGACAATACTTCGAAAAACAGAGAAATGAATTATAGGAATGTGCTGCAGACCAAAGCGAGGCTGGTACAGACCTTGGCGTGTGAAGCAGGATTTAAAGTAGGGCACTGTGTACATAAACTGACATGTGCGGGGCCAGGGAAGCAGGTCTTGGAAACAGGAGTGGCAAACACCTCAGAGGACAGGGTTCTGTGTCCCGTGCAGGGACTCACGACAGTGTGTGTGCCGTGAGACATGATGGCAAGACTCTGAATATCTTAGTCAGACGCCCTGTGAGCAGCAGTTCAGCCCTGCAGGATGTACAGTTCTAAGGGTCGGTCCCCAGGGATCAGTTTTGGGGCATTTGAAGGGTCACTCGTGTCTAATGTGAGGACTCCTTGGTGAAGAGAAGGGCATAAGGACTATTATGGGACAGAAACCCATTATGTGTCACCTTAAATAAGGAATTGGAGCTGCTTAAGTACCCGGCACCTAAACTGGACAGGTCCTGGACTGTAAAAGGGAATTCAGCTCCTTGCGGAGCCAGCAGGCCAGCCAAGACATCAATTTCAGAGAAACGGTGTGTGTAGAGTGAGCATTTTCCCCCTTCAGGACCTTCCCTCTGGAACTACACTCCCAACCTTTGATACGTGTATACAATGCATTTCCTAACATTTATTTCATCAACATAGTTCTCAAAGTATATATAACCAAGTGCCTGACTGGGCATCTTTTTGCAGATATGCATGCTTTATTTCATATATGTATACCATGTATAATGATCAAATCAGGGAAACTATCTCCATCTCCTTAAAAAGTTATCATATCTTTCTTTTTAAAAATGTTTATTGTTACAATCAATGTTTTTGTTTGTTTGTTTGTTTTTAAGGTTTTTTGAGACAGGGTCTTACTTTGTGGTTCAGGCTGGCCCCGAGCTCAGCCTCCAACTCACATCACAGCAATCCTCCTGCCTCTGCCTCCTGAGTGCTGGGATTACAGGTGTGAGCCACCACGCCCAGAACTGTGGTATGTGGTACTGGTTGCTGCTGGGGTGAGTCTACATGCCCAGTATTGTTATGTGGTTACCAGGGATCGAACCCGGGCCCTTGAGCTTGCAAGACAGGCACAGGAACCACTGAGCTATATCCCTGGCCCAATCAGTGTTTTGTTTGGAAGCAAGTTGTCTCTTCATTCTGGCCAGTCTGTCCTTGAGCTTATGATCCTCTTCCTCAGCTTCCCGGAGAGCTGGGATCACATATATGAACCACTACCCCTGGTCACTTGCTTTTTGTTCTATTTGATCTCAAAAATAGTTCAAGATCCCAAATGTTAAATTGTTGCAAATGTGAGTTTTTTGATACTGTTTTTTTTGCTTCTGATTCAAAAAATATTTACAGAGAAGATAGTTTGTGAACACTTGCTCTTTATCATTAGTGATACTTTTTGTACAGTTCCACAATAGAAAGGCACAGAATTCCCATGCCCACGTAACCACGCAGTCTTCTCAATTAGTACATTCAGGATAGATTTGTGTCAGTTCCACCGTGGGCGTACCTTGGGTGTGGGAGACAAATGGTTACAGGAGTTGTGATATCTCTAAGAAACTGGAAGGAAATTCAAAGTGACCAGCGCCCACAGAAAAGTAAAAGTCAACCATGGAGAAGACTGGCGAACAACACAGAAGTGTGCTGTGGGCCGAACCTGTACTTCAAGACTTCCTGTTGGCCTTGCACCCAATAAGCCACCTTCACTGTCTCTTCCAGTGTCACTTGTTTATCCTTGCCCCTGTTCCTGTAGCACCTGTGCACACTTCTGTCTTTGTCCTAGCAGAATCATTCCCTCCCCCTCCTCTGTCTGCTCTGTCGTGTTGCCATGTTCTCAACACCACGCTGAGAGCAAGCGTAGCAGAACAGAAGCTGGGAGAGCTGGGTTCATGGAGAATGACTGTGTGTCATGCTAGTCTGGACTCCGTAGACGGTGAGCAAACGGAGACAAGGTGACCATTCCCAACAGAGAACTAATGGAGTCACTGTGGGCTTTAGAAAGGCGGTAACATGCAGAACTTCAGAGGAGAGATGAGAGACAGGAATTCCAGCCAGGACGCTCAAGTATGAGAAGTGAGAGAGATCAGCAAAGGTCTGGAGCAGACACACTGCTAACGTGAGAGGAAGGAGAACCTTACCCCTCGGGGGTGAGGAGGCACGGGACAGGTGTGAGGAATGACCTAAGCGTGATCTCTTTGTCAGGAGCGAATGAAAGCTTGAGCCCTTGAGCCGACCAGGTATAATATTTCCTTTTGAATGAATCAAAATGCCTATGGCTTATCATTTCACCCATGAACTGAAGTAATAAAAAGGCATAAACCCTCACTTTACAACCCTTTGGTGCATCTGCTTCACAAGAAGTCTAGTGCCACTGCTTCCAGAGGCCACTGTGATGTAAAACTTGCTAAAGGGAGTGAATTCTGTTTAATCACAGACTTCCTTTTTCTTCTTTTCTTTCTTTTTTTTTTTCTTTCTTTCTTTCTTTTTTTTTGAGACAGCGTCTTTGTAGTTTAGGCTGGCCCCGAGCTCACTATGTAGCCCAGGTGATCCTCGAACTCACAGCGATCCTCTTGCCTCTGTCACTGGAGTGCTGGGATTACAGGCTGGTGGGCATGAGTTACCACACCCGGCTTTGTTGTATGTGGTTAACTGGGGATGGAAGGAGGGACTTTCTGTTTGCAAGGCAGGCACCGGAACCACTGAGCTAAATCCCCAGCCCAATCACAGACCCCTACATGAAAAGCTTGCTGCCTGTTTTTCTAACCATGTGTCAGGTAACTGTTTTTGAGGAAGTAGCTTTTTCTTTGAGACAATTGTACGTGTTGATGGGGTGACACGTGAGAATTTGACACACATATACAATGCATAATGATCAAATCAGGGAAACTATTTCCCTGTTCTTAAAAATTTATCATTTCTTTGTGCAGGGAAACTTCTAACACAGCTTTTTATAAAATAAAGGCCTAGCCAGGCCTGTTGTTGCACGCGTGTAATCTTAGCACTCAGGAGGCTGAGGCTGAGGATCGCTGTGAGATGAGGCCAGCCTAGACGACAAAGGGAGACCAAACACCAAAAATAAATAAATAAAGGCCCTCCAGTGCTCTGTGTAACAGATAGTAGGCTGTTCCAAACTGCAGTCACCCTACTGTGCTATAGAGTCTGAGAACTTCCTCGTTCTGTCCGGACACCTCTTATCTGACCTCCCTCTGTCTCGTTTTGCTATGGGTATTTGCTGCTATTCACATTTATTCTATTCTCTCTTTCTATCAAATCAAGAACTTTTCTCCAAAAATCTATAAAATTTTAGAATAACTCTTTTTATCTTCACAAATATTTCAAGTAAAGGAATTCTTTCCCTAAACTGAAAGGTTTACAACTGGGTACAGGCATTTTATAATTTTTCCTCCAAGACATGGTGAAGCATACCATATACACTTCACCACCACCACACTGGAACACCTGCCCATTTTAGAAATAAAACTCACAGTTCCCAAAGTTTAATAATTTTGCTTGATACTCATATGTTTTCTCTTCCACGAAGTCTAGTTTAAAAACAAATAACAACAACAAATAAAGCGTCAACCACTCGGACCCTAAGCTTGAAGAAGCCAATTAAGTGGTTTAGAAACATCACATTTTCCCCTCACTGTCTCTTTTATTTTTAATTCAGAAGCAGAAATTAGAGAATTTAGCTTGAGCTTTGGTGTCTGCTGAGTGTCAGTATTTCAGTCTCTAACAGGTCTTGATGGCAACTTGAAATAGAGCCTCTGCTGCACAAGGGAAATGGGCCCTGGGATGCCGTTGAGATTTGGCCTGGCGCCTGTTGCTGAGGGAAGAAGGAACTAATCCTAAGCACAGTTTGGGAGCCAGATGCCAAGTTGTTTGCACTAAGCATCACGGCATTAGGCTTTCCTTTCCAAAATCTCTCCAGACCAAACACAGAAATGTTCTGCTGCTAGCCACAGAATTCTGTTGAGAAGGGAGGAGTAGCAGGAGGCAGCATCACAATGGCATTTGATCCATTTTAGTTTAATTTTTTTAGAATAAAGGTTTTTTGCTTTCTTAGTCAGTGACTGGAAAATCTTTTTTCATTAAATCCCATAATACAGCGACTACTTTAATAAGAAATGCTCTCTACATGTGAATACGGGTATATGTAGTTTTTCTAAACGCTGGAAAATTTACAAAAGTCATAAAAACCTTGCAATAGAAAATATATGCGAGGAGAAGTCCCTTCTAGAGGCATCCTTCGCTTGTACTGCCCTTCTTGGGCATCTGCATTTTTAAAATGTTCTGTTGGGAACACTCAGTCTTGTGATAGTGGCAGTAACCAAGGCAACACTAGCCCCACCCAGATAAAGTGACACTCAAAGATGAGCCTGTGTGCTTCTGAGTGTTATGGGTATGACAGGTCGAAGTCATGAGGATTAAAGCTCTCTAAGCTTTTGATCTTCAGGAATGTTATAGATACACACGTGTGTCTGTGTTTTAATTAAATAAATGTAAATGACTTCAGGCAGCAATTGCTTCTGAAAATATCGAGTCTGCCCTCAGTAGGTTGAGAGATTTTTTTGAAGGTCACCTTTGCAGCTGTCTTACTGCTTTCTCTATCTCACCACACAGTGTTTTTCTGTCCACAGACATAATGTCTTTGTGACATCAATTTTACCCATGGAAACATAGGTAATGACAAAAATACATATTTCAACCTGAGATCAAATAGAAACAATGCCTGTTGTCATGGAAGAAAATGCTGTATCTCTGCATTTAAACTACCTGTCTCTGCATCTGTCGGTGGACAGGCAAAATATCTCATTTTTCTCCTGTATTTTAAAACTGTTCCCTCTTCATTTTGTGCATCTTGAGTATAAGTATTGACCTAAGGAAAAATAATATAGTGGTAGCAATAACTGAAAACAAATTTACAGTGAATTGAGTTATCATATATTCTCACCGTTTTCAAAAATTGCTCTACATTTACTTTCTTCAGATTTTGTTAGTGGATTCTTCAACATGAATTTTAATTCACTGAACACTTCACACATCCAGCTGGCACAGGACTCGAAGTAAATCTAACATTTTACCTTGGCTGTGTGCTCACGAGAGAAAGATGTAACACGGCTGTCAGGACAACCACCAGTTGCTGTCTGCTTTCTTGACACAAGGTATTCTTAATTAGTGCGTCCTTCTCACCACTTGCGGATGTGTGGCTGGTGGAGCTCCCACGATGCAAGGAATTTGTAGTGACCCTAAGTACCCTTTAGGTAAGAAATTTACATTGTTGCTGCATTTAACTAACAAAGACCCTCAGTATCTGTAGAACCAAGCAAATCGCACAATGTGCAAAGTCCTAACATTGTCATTTGCCGCTGCCTGAGCTCTCTCTCCGTGCATGAAAATTTGTTTCAGCTGATTCTTCCCTCCTTTGTGTTATTTCCCACCTCTTCCTGCAGACACCAGCTGTACTACAGTAATAACTTTTCCCCTTGATGACCCCAAGAGCTTGCTGTTAAGAGATCGTGTCTTACTCTTCCCTGAATCTTTAACTCTCTCGGGCTGGTCATATAGATGATATTTGCTAAAGAATTGAATAAGAATATGTACAGAAGGCAGAACTAGCATTGTCAGGGGAAATATAACACGATAAGGTAAAGAAAGGGTTTGGAGGATAAGTTTCCAGAGCAATGAATAATATCTCTCTCTTGGTTAGTTGCCTTTAGATTTCAGCCATTGAAATGGTGTCACAGCACTATTCCCATATTACTTTTCTTTCTTAATCTGCCTAGTAATTTACTTTTCTGTACATTATTCAACATTTCCACAAATATGACATCTAAAGCATTATAGCTATATCTTTATTTCCAATGTTTATAACTTTAATTTCTTTTTATTTTTATAGTTTATGAGAGTATTGTGTGGTACATGATGTTTACATTCCCTTGGTACATCGATGCATAGACATAACACGTCTTCATTCATTTTTTCTCTCCTTTCCACCTCTTCCCTTCCCCTTCTGTATAATGTGTGTATTCCTTGGATGGAGTCGGTACATAAATGTGACACATTACATATGTTCTTGAACATAACATTGAATAAGGAGATTTACAGTGAATTTAAGGATATTTTTGGAAAGGATTGAGGATAATACTCTGAAGAAAATGTACACACTAATTTAATATGTATCTTGATATCAGAACCAAAAATATGGGAAAATGTATGTTATTTAATCAAAGAAACACTGCATTTTTAAACTTGAGTTTGTGATTTCTCAGCTGCACATCACTATAATCATTGATGTCTGTTAAGAATATGACCTGTGCTGGACTCTGGCTTCCGCCATTCACCAGCATTGCCTCGTTATTTGTTCACGGTAACCACTGATGTAGGCATCTGGGGATGTTAAATAAGTTGCCCTTGATCAAAAGCCCAATAATGAGTATTCAGCGACTCAGTTAGCTCCAAATTCTAGATATTCTCTCCATGTTAACCTCAAATTTATCTTCATTCTGAGCATCAAAGCCAGTCATCCACTTAGTATCTTTAATGTAACCAGGTACTGAGCTGTATTTTCAAATAGTGCTTTCATCCTGGTGCAGTGAATGAGCTCAGCACGTTTTCACATTGTAGACTCAGGCTTCCTTTGTAATTATGAAAGGTCGCAGACACATCTATTTCCTATTTCATCCTCTTCACCAGGATGAAACACAACAAACAAAGCTGTGAATTCACAGATCCCGAAGCCAGTGCCCTCTCACCCGAAGGAACCAGCCCACGACAGAAAGCACATGAAGTATTCCGGTGCACAGAGGCTATTTATTTAGTTGCAAGCTCAGAGGAAAACAGCGAGAGTAAACACCAAAGGAAGAACACTCATGCAGAATTCATAAAAAGTTCATCCTGTTTAAGAAAACTGTGTTGTAAACCTTAAACTCAGAAAAAAAGAAAAAAAAACTACTTAAAGTCTTGATCAAATATTGGATTTGTTTTTCTTTGAGATTTTTTCTCTCCTTATGCCAAACCAATAGGACACAGCGTGTTTTCACTTTGCTCTAGCTTCTTTGGGCATTGTATCCCAACCACAATGAAGGATCATCTCTGGGTTGTGTTGCTGGGACTCACGTTGTTCTGCGCATTTACCAACAATGTCATCTCTGGCGAGTCCTTTTGCCCCACTTCTCCATCTAAGTGGAGTACAGTAAGGACACCTACCCTAGATAACTGAATCATACCGGGCACTTGGAAGACCACTCCACAAGTCCTAGATATTACCAGGCCTTTAGGAAGGGCTGTCTGCGTAAGTGGCAGAAATGCAGAGACTACTGTACCAGTGGATTTAAAATATCTTTTCTGAAGTCCTGGGAAACGTTTTTAAGGCAGGAAAGTTCACCATCAGCCTCCAGTGAGAGAGCAGATCTAAGTCCTCACCCGGAGCCAGTCACCGTCACTGGATATGAGATGCCCGCCTCTGATGGGGAGAGTCAGTGGCTGTGTCTTCATAGCTTCGTAAAGTCATCCTACCCTGGGAGTCATCTTGCTCACCCTACGCATCCTGGCTAAATCAAAGCAAATGTCCTTCTAAGTTCTAATTCTCACAACCCATGAAGGTATACTGAGGTCTAACCCATCCTATGGATGGCGGTTCTTATCCCTTTGGTGTGCCCTGCTTCACACACAGTGAGTTGAAGTCAGGAAGCAGAGACAATGCCACAATTTAAATATGGTGTTTTGGGAACCGATTTACGTTTTGGTTCATAAACCCCTTAGCACTGTGGCCTGATTTTCTTTTTCTTTCTTCCTTTATTGAGGTTATTGGTACGTGTTAGATATACATGAAGGTCACATTCAGTACTGAGGATTTGTATCAGTATATGACACATCTTGAGTCTCATTTTTCTCCTTGTTCCTGCTCTCTCTACATCGCCCACCTCTATATACATAAGCATTGTTTCGTGTTTCTTTTGCTTTTACCACCAATCTTTTGCTTTCCTTTCTTTATTTTCCCCTGCTCCCCTTTTACCTTTGAACATTTTATTCTTATCTCACAATATCTATGTTCTGGACCTCATTTGCCCTTGCAGTTTTTCATATGAGAGAAATGACAGATACTCACACATCTGTGTGATTTACTTATTTATTTATTTAGAGACAGGGTCCCACTTTATAGTTCAGGCTGGTCCTGAACTCAGCCTTGAACTCACAGCAATCCTCCTGCTTCTGCCTCCCCAGTGCTGGAATTAGAGGCCTGAGCCACCACGCCCCACACTGTGGTATGTGGTACTGATTGCTGTTGGGTGGGAGTCTCCACACTCAGTGTTGTTGTATGTGGTTACCAGGGATCAAACCCAGGTCCTCATGCTTGCAAGGCAGGCACTGAAACCACTGAGCTAAATCCCCCGCCTTGTGTTGTATTTATTTGACTTATGAATTTGTCCTCAAGGTGAATCCATGTAAATGTAATTGTCTCTAATTTATCATTCTTTATGGCTAGAAATTCTCTATTTTGTAAAAAACAAACAGACAACAACCAAAAAACTTCTTTATCCAGTCTCCACTTGATGGATATTTGAGCTGTTTCCAAGATTTAGCAATCACAAACTGAGTTGCTATAAATATGGGTGCACATATGTCACTGTGATATGAATCATCTTGTTCTTTCATGTATATTCCTAGCAGAGAAACAGCAGGATCAAATGAAAACTCTAATCCTAGCTTCTTGAGGAACATCCACACTGATTTCCATAGTGGTTGCACCGGTCTACATTCCCACTAACAGTTCATTCTCCATTTGGCTGCAATCTCAGCGCTCCTCCCCCGTCCCCGGTCTAGGTCCCAGGCCCTGACCTCAGCTGTCTTTTCTCACACTGTCTTGTGTTCCTGTCACTTCCCAAATCATAAACACAGGAAGAAAAGTAATGAAAATCTTTGCATAGCTTTTTCTTTGAGATAATATTTTTCTTAAAAAAACACTTTATTTTCCTCCTAACTACATGTGTTACACTAATAAAATGACCGTTAAGTGTTTGGGGTATGATTTCCTATTTGTATATTTAGACACATATGTTCACATATACAAGTTTTGGCTTTATACTCAAATTGTTTTGCCTGCATTTATTTCATTTTGCTTCTTACTTAATATCTTGCCATTGCCTTGATGAGATTCCAGAGCCCACCTTGGCTAACCAGCCTTTCTTTTGCAATGCATAGCTTGTCACAGGATTCTAAGAAATATGCATTTTTATAACTAACTTTTCTGCTGAAGTGGAGGAAATAAAATCATAGCACTTGTTTTATTTTTGCAACCTGAGAATTATCTTGAAGTCACACAATTTTAATTATTCAGTATTTATAATGTGTATATTTAAATGAGCTGTATACTTCCTTAAGTTACACAGCATCAACTGGATAATTCATTTAAATTCAATGAACATTAATAGTAGGCAGCTTTGATGGGAGGATTTTTTACTTACAAATACAAAGAAACAAATTACAGGCCAGGGATTTGGCTCAGTGGTTCTGGCACCTGTCTTGCAAGCACAAGGACCCAGGTTCGATCCCCCATTAACCACATACCATACTGGATGTGGAGACTCACACCCAGAAGCAACCAGTACAACACACCACAGTGCCAGGTGTGGTGGCTCACGCCTGTAATCCCAGCACTCAGGAGCAGGAGGCAGAGGCAGGAGGATTGCTGTGATGTGAGTTGGAGGCTGAGCTCAGGAACAGCCTGAACTACAAAGCGAGACCCTGTCTCAAAAAAAAAAAAAAATTACATCTTATTTTGACCAGTTTTTCAGTGTAAACAATGTTATTAGAAATAAATCTTCAGTGACTAAGATGTCCACCTCTAGAAGCAAACACATTACCCACCTATTCGCAGCCTGGTTAGCTCAGGCTTCTTAACTGCCCTGTTCTGTGTTTAGGAACCAGAATTTATGTTTTGTTTTGTTTGAGACAAGGTTTCACTTTGTAGTTCAGGCAGGCCCTGAACTCATGATGTAAGCCAGGCTAGCCTTGAACTCACAGCAATCCTCCTGTCTCTGCCTCCCGAGTGCTGAGATTACAAGCGTGAGCCACCACACCTGGCACTGTGTATGTGTCCCTGACTGTTGGTGAGCGTGGGTCACCTCCCCCGCATGGTTGTATGTGGTTACGAGGACTGAACTCAAGACCTTGTGTTTGGAAGGCAAACACCAGAACCACTGAGCTAAATCCCTGGCCCTAGGAATCAGAGTTTTATTGGTTGGGGACCAACAATGGGGAGCTCTTGATACAGTTCTGCCAGTCCCTTGCTGCTACCTTTTGCAGGTTTCACAATCCATGCCAAACCATCTCTACCTCTTTAGAATGCATTCATGTACTGTGTAGACTACCTTTAATTTCTTCAGCAGATTAGTTTTCCATCACCTGACTTGCATGGTAAAAGAAAAAACCTGGTGTCATGACTGCATGATAGATAGAAATGAAGTTGAAGAACCTAAATATAAAGACCACACAATGAAAAGCTTATGATAACAGCAAAAAAGGCTTTTTAGTCTAATGATGAAATCTGAATCTTTACTGTCAGGTCATTTTCTACATGAGACATTGCACACAACACCTTAGTTTCTATGTTTCTTACTTTCTTATCATGATTGGAAAACATTACTGCTACTTTAGGGGATTTAAATAAAACATTTAGCACAGTGCACAGCCAATAACAATTGCTTGCCAGTACCAGTTATTTTATGGAGGGAAGACACTTGACTTTATTGCCGTCTTTAATGTATTTTGACATAGATTGCAGCTTTAAAATGAGTTTAGAGAATGGACTGGAAAGAATTAATCACCAGATAATTTCAGATGGTAAGAGAGCAAAGATGACTAAAAACTGTAAACCTGCAGTAGCAGGAAGACCTTACTATGTAGTTCAGACTTGAACTCACGAAGACCCTCTTGCCTCAGGCTCCCAAATTCTGGGATTACAGGACTGTGCTACCATGCCCCACTAGTTTCCACATAGTTCTGATCCTTCAATCTGTAAGAAACTGAAAAAGCAAGGGGTAGCCATGATTAGCACCCCATTTGAAATCTTTTCATTATTAAAATTATAGTTTAGGTTTCCAACATGAATGTTTTTCGCAACTTAAGTGTTTCAAATAGTACATGATTTATCAATGTCCAATCAAGCCTCTAGCTAGTGCATTGAAACACATCATAATTTCAAAATTTTACTTAATGATACCAATTAACTGTACAATATCTCTGGATGCCTCATAGTCAGGGAGTGATTTGTAGTTTGATTGTTAGTAAAATGAAACATTAGGGAATGTGCATATTCTGTGTGAATTTATACAGCAACGCAGTATCAGCGAAGCAATACTGTGGAGATTAGAAATAAGTCAAGAAGTTCTTATCATTTTCCTTTTCCCCTTAGTGAAATACTCTGCACAGAAAGGTTTGCATAAGTTTTCATCAGCTAAAGTTAAAAGCGGCAATATGAGATTCCAGCACAGGTATGTGGTAAATTATTTTGTAGTTAGCAACTATCTTACTAACAATAGCATTGGTTTTGAAAATCATTTTTCATTTGATTTTACACAGTGGAGATTAAGAGTTGGATGCCTAGGTACCTATATACTTTATTGAAAGATGTACTCATTTGTTTGGGTCTGCTGGTTTGTGTAATTTCACACTCATAGACTTCATATACAAGCAGTACACATGATTTATATTGCAACAAATTTTGGTATGTTGTATGTATTAATAGGCTTTTAATTACGGAAAGCAAGTATCGATCTGCAGTTCTTTAAAGATAAAACAGCCAACACCCACAACCTAGGGAAAGAGTGATTCAGACACTGATTCATAGTTACAGCCCATAATCCACTGGCCCCAAAGCCAAACCGTCAGGGAGGAGGGTCCTGTTGTGGAGGAACGCTGCTCCAGTCAGGGTGGCGGGGAAGCAGAGACGAGGGAGAGGGAGCGAGGAGGACCTTCCAGGTCTTGGTCCTGTGACAGGACTCTTCCAGCCAGGCCCTGCCCCCACAGCACCTCAGGGACCGCGTGGACCAGAAGCTTCATCTGCCATGCGAATGCCTCACCTCTGTACAGGTGAGGCTTTTAGCTTTCAGATCTCAGCCATAAGACAGGTGAATACGAAGCGTGGTATCTTTAAAAGAGGCGGATTTATGTTTAGAAAGTTACATGTTTGAAGAACTTGCGCTGCCTGAATATATAAAAAGTTACAGACAAAAGAGCTCATCTATTAACTGTCTGTCCAGGGTCACCTTTTCTTGCAAATAAGACTCTTAGTGGTAAAAGCACACCAGTGTGCTGCTGCTGCTAAATAATTCAGCTAACATTGATTACCGCGAAACCCACCGTCAGTTCATCAACATAGTTTTTCCTTCAATCGTCACTTCTCCTTCGGACAAATACTCACAGAGTCTCTACCATGTAGGAGACATTTTACTCAGGCAGAGCCCATAAAAACCCTTAAAGATACAAAGAAAAGAGCAAAATGGCTGAAAGCAAAGGTTAATTCATTTTTTTAAAAATCACATGAGAGCTTTGTTTCTCTAAATTGTTTGCAAAGCACCAAGTTACCCTTTTGAAAGAGTAGATATTTCAGACCAAGGTGAGAGACTGGAGCTCCGATGGGGTTCACTCCAGGGCCTCTGCGCAGAGCCGCAGGCTCACTGTGAAGGCGTGGTCATGGCTCCCGCGCTCACAATGCCCAGTTCCTTCTGTGCTCAGTGGAGATTTCGGAGTCTGGGGATTTCCTACAGTACCTTGGACGTGAAGTCTATTGATCTAAATGAAGAACAAAGAATTCAATGTGGTGAACGCCCATGAAATGTGAATGGCTGTATCGTTTGATCGCAGCAGAAAGTGGATGTAGGAGAAATTAAAATCGATGCTCGGACATCCGACTGCTTTTCAGATGGCAAATATTTCAAGTTTCATTCACTTTGGAATAAAGATAGAAAAGTTATTTTCATTCCCTGTCATCATTGTTTTCTGTAGAAGTCTTTATGAATGAGTGTTGTATAAATCGAGTAAACTCATTATAGCTGTTGCTGACTTAGTTTCTAAATAACAGATGTATTTCAGGAGTGCCCCTAACAGGCACCCTTTTGCTCCAAGCCCTATCAAAGCACATATCCAGCCTACTTTCCTCTTTTCTTCTAAATTTCCATGACCATAATATTCAGATAATGCTTCCATGCACGTGACGCCCCTGCACAAGTCCCTAGGATCATTGCTGGGCCCCTCCGGGTCATCGCTATTGCAGAATCTCTCGGAAAAGCGCCAAGAGGGAGAATTAACCCACCAGGCGACCAAGAGACCTATGATTTTTCCAGCTCTTCATCCTATTTATTTACTATTCATTTACTTTATGGTACCTGCGATCAGACTCAGGGCCTTGCACTCACCAGGCAGGCGGTGCCACTGAGCTCCAGCCTGCGTGTGTTCACCTGAGCAGCTTCTCAGTCCAGGGGGCACAGATCACAGTCAAGGGCACAGAGACCCTGACTGGCCAGAGCTACCTTTCCTGGCCTAAGAGAGTTAAGATATCTCTGAATTATCTCCTGCCTAATCATGGTAGGTGGCATTTATATGTTTTATTAATGACAGTTGATTTAATTATACCAAAACATTAATAGGTTAAAAAGGGTGAATTAAATGGAAATGTGTGGAATCATTAATAATGTAAATAATTAGAGGATACACATACAGAAATAACCAGTGATAGAAAAAAGGAACTCTATCATAAATAAAAGTATGTTTCAATCCAGGCACTTTTGTTTTAAAACAACTCAGCCATCAGTCTAAGAATATACGAACAATTTCAATTGCTGCTTCTGTGGGGTCGTAAATTTCCCTTTTCTCTCTTAAAAAAGAATGTCAATGGCAGTAATTTACCTTTTCTCTATGAATGCAAAGATTATTCATAAAGATTACTGATTAGATGAGGATAGACACTCATTCAGGTCTGCATTATTTATTTCCAGGGGTCCTTCCTACTGTCAATCACTCTGAAACTTGCAGAACCCGATCAGGGCGGAAGTACAGACAGACATGCTGACAGGCCAGGGAGCTGTTTGTGTGTTTGCTTCTGATTACAGAGGCACAATTCAAGAAATGCATAATGTATTATTAAAATCATGTAGCAGGAATTTTCCATACAATTTACTGTGGAAGAGTCAATATCAAAGAGGTTAGGCAATGAGAAAGAATAGGCGGACCCAAGACTCTGAGGTTCTGTACTATAGTATTAGCTATTTTTCGGCACAAATCTGTTCCTTGTGTTGGCGAAGGATGCAGACCCCATTTTAGATTCCAGTATTGTTCATGTTTTTTTGGAGGATTAATATTTGTTGTTTCCTATAGTGTGGTTAGTGGTACAGAGCATAGCATTGAATAGTGATTATTTTCTGTGGCTTCTGAAATATATCTTTCAAAATTTCCTTTAAATAGTTAGGGTCGTCCTCAAAGCCCATTCAGCCTGGAGCTCAGCTAGGCAAAATTTAAAAGGGTTTAATAGAGGGTGATTTTATGGTCCTCAGATACTGTTAATCAGGTTGAAAGCAAACCTGTCACTGAGCAGAGCTCAAAACAACAGAGTAATTTGCAAACGTGAGCTTTTTAAATTGGAATTCTGGCACTTGGGGCAAGGGTTCTGTCACACTTGAGACAAATCCCAGAAGGTTGATAGCAATGCTCTGCTATTACAGAGACATCTCTTCATAGATGACTTGGGAAATGTCTGTTCTCCCATCACAAAATGGTCTAGAGTTCATCTTCTCTTGCTCCCTCTTCTACACACCTACACTTTCTTCCCAAACAGCTTATGAAGTGAGAAAACAACTCTGATTTCTGACTGATAATATCACACAGACCACCTGCTCGTCATCTGCTAGTCACACTGGCAGCGTTTACAGTTTTAAACAAACTAAAAACAGTGACTATATCAGGAAATTAACAGTTTTCTGATAAAGCCTTATTTTAGTGTGTAAATTACCTGTTGTTTATTTTTGTCCCTTATTTGAGAACATTTGATAGTAGAACAGACTGATGGATTTTGACCTCAATTGTTTAGAGTAACTATCACAGCAAGCCCTCAAAGACTAAATTCAAAATCTTCTTTTCTTCCCATGCACATTTTGACAGTGGTTACCACAGTCAGTTCTAGCTCACTGTAGGTGTTCATGGCATTGATACAGACTTTTTTTACAGGCCAATTCAAGCCAAAGCCTTTGGTTGTAAGTCATCCTCACCTCAAAGGTGACTCACAATGTGAATGCTAGCCTTGAAAAATGGACTTGTGGGCCGGGGAGTTAGCTCAGTGGTTCCGGCGCCTGTCTTGCAAGCGCAAGGACCCAGGTTCGATCCCCGGTATCCACATACCATACTGGGCGTGGAGACTCACCCCAGCAGCAACCAGTACCACATACCACAGTGCCGGGCGTGGTGGCTCACGCCTGTAATCCCAGCACTCGGGAGGCAGAGGCAGGAGGATTGCTGTGATGTGAGTTGGAGGCTGAGCTCAGGGCCAGCCTGAACTACAAAGAGAGAACCTGTCTCAAAAAAGAAAAATGGACATGTATTTTTTTTTGTTTAAAGATCGCTTTGTCCTTTCCTGATGAGTTGCCTTTTGCATGTATTACGTATTCTCATAAATTTTTTATAAGGCATTTTAGCATCTCTGAAATAAACATCTTTTAATATTGCAGACTTTTTCAGTTGATCCAAAGTATCTTATGAAGAGATATCACTGTGAATATAAATGCTTATAAAGAGAGGCAATAAACCAAACCACCAGTGAAAATATGTAGGATGTTTTTAAGGCAGAGAGGTTGAGATTTCTGTGAAAGAAATTATATATTTTTTCAGTTCATATTGCTTTTGCCTGAGATAAAAATCTTTTTGTGCTATTATTCAACTTACTTTATATGCACTATCTGGCTCTTGCTATATTATACACAGATTTTATATGCCTGGTTGTTTTTTATACATGGTGCCTAAAATACATTTAAAGAATAATTAACTAGCAATAAGAAGAAATGGTTATACTAACACTTTTTGTTTGTATGTAATTCTCTACTCTGAGTTGTTAATGAGGATGTCAGAAGCAATCAATTGAATAAAACATTAAATTGATTATTAGAATATTAAGTAATATATAAATTGAAATATGCACAAAATACATATCTCACATTACTATCAGTGATCAGATCCTGGTTTTATTAATTGTTCTTTCAAATTATTAAGTTATTTCAAAGGATTTTATATGAAAAAATAAATTTTTATTATTTACTTTATATGTTTAATAATTTAAGTTGAAATTGGATAACTCAGTTTATTCATTAAATATTACATTGTCCAATATCTTAATACAAATAAGTCTTTACACTTTTCCTATGATAATAATAATAAAAAAATGTCTTACCTAGAGGTCATGTAAAGTATACTTTGTGACGTTGCATTTATTTATTTACTTTTCAAAGAAAAAAAAATCATGTACAGTTGTACCGTCATGGCTGCGGGTGTTTTCAGGGCGCCCTCAAACACTAAGCTCTACAGATGTTCAAGTTGTTTCTGTGAAGTGTTATAATATTTGCACGAATCCCGTCTCCTCCATCATTTCAAGATGTGTGATACCTAATACAATTAACTGTTCTGTAGGTAACTGTTAAACTGTACTGTTTATGGGATAATGACAAGAAGGAAGTCTGGACCTGTTCAGTTCAGAGCTAATATTTTTCACATTCTTTGCCGTGTAGTTGACTGGTCCGTGTTTTATGGACTGGGGTGAAATTGTCCTCCCGAATGCTCGTGTATTCAGAAGTGAGGCTTTTGGAATGTAGCAGATCATGGGGGTGGTAACCTCATCCCTGGGTTTTCCAGTGAGGAGTTTGGAGCAGATTGTGCTGTTTGGAGGTGGGCAGGGCTGGAGGAAATATGTCCCCACAGTCATAACCTGGAAGGGTACACCTGTCACTAGCCGGTTCCTCTCTCGATCTCGGTCTCGGTCTCGGTCTCTGTCTGTCTGTCTGTTCCTGTCCCTGTCTCTGTCTGTCCCTGGCTCTTCTGGCTCTCTCCTTCCACTCTCTTCCTGGCTAACATGAGGTGAACAGCTTTCTCTCCCATTCTCCTCCAGTTATACATTACATTTCTCCCCCGCAGCCAGCCCGTCAAGACTGAAATCCCCAAGATTGTGAGCTAAAATAAATATCTCTTCCTCTAACTTGTTTCTGTTGGCTCTTTTGCCCCAGTAGTGGGAAATGTAATAATATACCACAGATATGAAATGCACAGATATAGACAAGTGACCATATTTGCCTTGGTAGAATTAATGAAAAGAAAATATAATATCAGTGAATACCTCCCATTGTTTTGTATTTGTGTTTTATGATAATGATATCTGATATCCATGCATCAATTTCTTTTACCTTTGCACATCTGTACCCTATAATTTTCAAGATGAGTGTCTTGTTAGTTTTTTCTGTGTAATTTTTTAATATGGGCTTTTAAATAGTGCACCTTTGTTTTTAATTTGTCACACCCACCAATTGCAGTTGCCTGAGCTCAACGAGAGCCTGAGTGGACGCCTGAGGCTTCTTGTCTGGTGCCCGCGGCTGCACGGAGATGGCCCCACCACGGGCAAGGAGGCCGCAGCCTCCCGTGCAGCCCTGAGCTCCCCCTGGAATCCGGAAATGAAGCTGTCCGCACAGGACGTCTTTTCCTTTCAGTCTCATTACCTTCTCCTTCATGAGATAATTAATAAAAATTTAGATGTTAAATTAGCTCTTGGAGACCTTACAAGCCTTGGTATTTTGATTCTGTGAGTGAATAAAGATACTCAGAGAAACAAAAACTTCTGAGTATGTTTGAGGACACCCCCAAGGTGTCAAATGTACTTTTGAAGCTTAGAACATTTACTGTTCATTATGGACCATGTTAAATGTGACTTAAATACGAAGTATTAATTGCTAAACTTGTTTCCAGATTGAAAAGTAAGCATCGGAGGGCTGGAGTTTTGCCAGCCTGCCAGGTGCCAGGTGCTGAGTTTCATCCTTGGTCAGGAAAAAAGAAAAAGAAAAGCAAATGTTTACCTACTTGTTGTAAATGATTGTGATTGTGGTTGGAATGACGATCTTTCTGTTCTCTCTCTCTCTGTTTAAAATAATCTTTACCATCAGATATGAAGCATATGTATTTTTTTTTTTTTTGAGACAGGGTTTCACTTGGTAGTTCAGGCTGGCCCTGAGCTCACTATGTAGCCCAGGCAAGCCTCAAACTCCGCAGTCTTCCTGCCTCTGCCTCCCTTGTGCTGGAATTGCAGGCATGAGCCACCAGGCCCAGCTATACTTTCTTCATTGACTGATGTGCTATTTTCAGTAGGCACATTTAGTAAAAGTAATTATGCCTGTGCTCTGTTCAGTTCCCAAATGAATTATTTGGAGGAATTTAGCCCCTGACACGAAGCCATGTACTTCCCAGTGCATCCTATTGGTCCTGTTGGAGGCTGGAAAAGACAACGACAATCCTGATAATCGCGGCAGAGATTCAGGCCGCGAAGGCAGGTGTGGAGCAGACAGAATCATATAATCATGTGCATAAGTGGGAGAATATGCGGATTGTCAAATTAGCAGCAGTTATTCACAGATAAGAATCAAGTGAAATGCTTAAATGTATTGAGTCACAGGAGTTAAAGGCAGTTACAGCCAAACTCACGGCTGTGCTAAAATAAGGCGAGTTAGAAAACTCACTGCATGTCCCGGTGATGCAAGTCTGACTAATGTTTCACTTTCAACTGGGGAGCAGCATTTGTCTTCGGCTCTTTACTTGCTGTCTGACAGCTTGCCCATATCCAGTAAGCAGAGACGGGGGAAGGGAGAAGCAGTACGTGGGTGCGCGGCGAGACACTGAGACTGATTTGGAGCTGTGATCATTCCTGCGCTCTGTTAGGTGTTCTGCTATGGAGATGGATCTGTAACTACTAATAACTGTGGACTGGTACCACCCCGGGGTCATTCACTTAACCCAGGCCAGGCGTCTCCAGACCTGACAGGCTGAGGGTCGGCGTGATTTCCTCCATCGCACATTCCTCCTGCTCAGCCTATGCCTCCTCCACAGCGTCCCAAGTGATTATTGGACTCCCCCAGGCCATCTCACTTGTTCTCCAAAACAAACGTGTGCACATGTATCTGGTTGGCTTTCTTTTGGAAATTGCCACCACACTGTTTCTAAGAGAGAAATCACGCCGTCACGCTGTCACGCCGTCACGCCGTGCGAGCAACTTTGTCTCTTGAGTCTGGACTGCTCCAGTTACCTCTGTTACAACCGTCAGGAGTGCTCCCTCTCGACAGTCAGATGTGCTCCTGCAGACCACGGTTTCCTTACTCCTCAGAAGTAGTCTACAGAAAGTAAATAATAGGACTTCTGTCCAAAATGATGTGGAGATGTATCAAAAATTTCATCCATTAGTTAGTACTGGAACTGATAAGCTAGTAAGACTAGTTTAAAGGAAATATCTGGGAAGAACTGGTAGAAACAGTGTAAAGAATTTTGAAACGATTTAACTAATAGATCTAAAACTGAGTAACATTTTTTCCTAACAAAGAACTGAAATTATGTTTCTTATTGGACAGAAATCTGTAAAGTAACATATTTAAGATGCTGGAGTGCTAATCAAATAATAATAATTCAGACTCAGTGTCTTCTCTTAGGTGATTTAATACTGAGTGAGGCTATTAAAATAGTATTTAAAACACTTGTAGTAATCCTCCTTCAAGAGGATTAAACTCCATAGAAGTCTGATAATATTCAAGAAACCAGGTAATCCCCCAGAACTATCACCAAGAATGAATACAAAGATAACAGAAGAAACACAACAGGGACAGAGACAGAGTACCACCGGGCTGATGTACAAACGACTTGGGTTAATTAGGTTAATGGAAGATTCACCTGCCTCTTGTTCTCTGTACCGTGTAGCCAGGCAAACATCCAGATCTCAGTTGTATTAACTTACGACCAACTTGAGTTAAAACCAGCCCTTGGAAACCGATCAAGTTCCTAAGTCAAGGATCCACTGAAGTGATCAGAATGTATCGTGGTTACATTTTAAAAATTATTACAGTAAAAGATACATTAACATTAATTCCCTCAAAATTTCCCCCTTGCATAGAACACACCTGATTCCTCTTGCTGTTTTCTGGAGCAGTTCTAGTCCTCTGTGAGTGAAAGTGGGCTCACACACGCTCTCATGTGTCTTCATTAACCTTATTCAGTGCGCTGGCATTGTGCCACTTCTGGCTCTTCCCGGAAGTCAAAATGGCCGTGAAAAGTAAACACTTTGAATCGATTCAGACTATCAAGGCAGACGTAACAGAGCAGCACAAGACCCTGAAGTTAAGAGCTTTCTGAACTGTTTCAGAAAGTGGCAAGAATAATGAGAAAAATGCGTTTGAGGCCAGGGGAAGCATGTGTTCAAGGATGACTAATGGCAATGTGTTTTTATTTTTCACTGTAATACATTTTTAAAAACTTAAATATCTGCCACGTGTTATATCACATCTTTTATGCATATCTGTATAATATATGTGATAAGTGTGTTTGCATTTACACATGTATTACATAAGGAAGGGGTTGAGACACGGTCTTGCAATGTAGTTCAAGCTGGCCTTGAAATCATTATGTAGCCCAGATGGCCTCAAACTCCTAGCAATCCTCCTACCTCAGCTTCCTGAATGCTGAGGTTACAAGTGTGCACTCCCACACCTGACACTTTTGTTTTTGTTTTGTTTCTACTTATACAAGGTATTCTGTATTTGTTTATTGAATAAATCAATAAAATATATTATTTGCTACTATTATAGTCAGGGTTTGCAAGGGAATAGATTCAATACAGGACACATAATTAAGAGCATTCTTTCATAATATTTACCTGAAATGTCAAATATGCTTGTGTATATTTTTAATAAAACAAAATATACTAGGAGGTGAATTTTTTGTTTGCTTGTTTTATTTTGTTTTGAGACAGGCTCTCATTTTTATAGTTCAAGCTGGCCTTGAGCTCAGCCTTAAGCTCACAGAAATCCTCCTGCCTCTGATCCCAAGTGCTAGGATTACAGGCATGAGCCACCATGCCCGGCACTGTGGTATGTGGTACTGATTGCTGGTGGACGTGCGTCTCCATGCCTAGCATTGTTGTGTGTGGTTACCAGGGACTGAACCCAGGCCCTTGCATCTGCAAGGCAGGCGCCAGAACCACTGAGCTAAATCCCCAGCCCTAAGAGGTAAATTATTATTAAACTGATTTTAGAAAAGATACTGTGCTCTAGGAAGAGAATAGAAGAATGATAATACAACAATAATTGTTCACAATTGTATTCAATCTTTTCTCTTTTGCTAAAGGATATTATCTTCTCAAAAATATGGCAAGATTTAAAGTTAAATCCAGAGGGAACTAAGATATAAGAAAGCTTTTTTATTCTTATGTAATCTTCAATATTTTTTGTACTTAATATTTATAACACCCAGTTTCAAACTTCTCACCTAGATGTCATACTTTAAATGTACAGACTGTAAATGAATTCTAATAAACTTGTATTGCTTTTGAAGGTCAAATAGTTTCTCATTTTCCTGGTTACAGTTTTTTAGGTAAACACTAGTCAAAGAATCTCAGTAGACATGTTGATATGTGACATGCCTGAGCATGGACCCGCCCCCACAGATGTGCGTGGTGAGCTCATATGGGCTGGTCGCTCAGAGAAGAGCCCAGCTCCTCAGTCTTTCCCACACAGTGGAAAGGGTGGGCTGCTCAGCTGTATCTGCAGAGTGCCCCTAACCTTAGAACCCAGCTCCTAAGGTTACCATGAAGCTCCCATCCAGTGTCTCACAAGTAGTAAACTTTAAAATTGTCAAAACTGTCTTAGCTATTATACTATGTAGCCTACGGTTTCATATTGTAGTTCAGACATTTTCAATTTACAAACTGCCTGTATGCATTCAGTTCTTGGTGATTCAAGGGAACTACTTTTTATTATTAACAGTTTAAATTTTGCACAATCTTTGCATATCCAAATTTCTAATATTTTATAATAATACCAGGAGTAGGACCTGGGGCCAACCTGAGATGAGATTTGGGAACTCATTCTTCAAGGGGTGAGGGCCGGGGTGGAGATAACGTGCCCGCTCTTGATGGGTGCCACGTGCATTGTGGCTCTGCTGGAAGCCCATGCTTTCAGAGAAAGTGGGTGATCTATCAGTCTTCTCTAGAGAAAAGAGTGTTTTTATTAGGAAGAGGAGACTCCCCAGCCGGTGCATATAGAAAACTCTGAATAGCAGGTTTTTCAAGTCAGTAACCCCTGCTGCAAGAGGTAGATTGAAATGATCCTCAAGTGTTTCTCTCTAGGTTTCGCTGCTCCTGTTGTGTCTTAGAGCAATATCTCTAGACACATCACAATCACCTTCAAACCTTATTTTTAAAATTCAGATTCCTACTGGCTCGCTCGGAAGGATTCTGATTCAGTAGCTGAGGGGTCAGGCCTCGGAATACACCTGTATTGTGCAGTAATTGCCTCAAGTGATACACAAACATCTTTTCCTTCATGGACTGCAACTAGCTATATGTAAAATACAGGTAAATTTTAGAAATGTGGCATAAAAATTTAATACATATATATTTGCCTGTGATAAATTATGGTAACTTCTTAGAGCAATCACATCTTTTTGTTTAGATCTAAATCCTAATTTAAGCTATAAATCATGGAAGGATTCCTATTTATAAATAATTAAATTGGTTCATGTTTCATTACTCTTTATTTTCCTTTACCGATGTCTTGCACACATGTATTCAGCCTCTTTTCCTCGTTTGTTTTCCTGGAATGATTTGCCAAGCACCTTATCCGAAAGAGGAATGTGACGCTGCCCTTGCTGGTGTCTTACAGCTCAGGAGAAGACATGTCCCTCCACCAGCCATCTCCAAACACGGCAGCTCGTAGTGAACCTGAGCTCACAGGGCAGAGCGCGTGGCTTGGCTGGAGAAAATCCAGGAGGAAGCCACGAAAAAAGCACCGCTCTTCACTGTCTGCCTGCTGGGCACGTCCTGAGTTGTGCTTGTTCTAGAATCTAGGGACAGAGCGAATGAAGACCCCTTAAGTTACTCTGCTCAGACTCCTTCTCTGGTGGGCATGTGAGCTGGCCTAGTAGATGGTAACTAGGAAAACTGGTGAAGAAATGGGGACAATTGTGTTACTCAATCTCCTTGCTTTTGTTTGTATTATTATCATGACGCAGCACAAGGTAATAAGGCTTCTTCCAGGATGTGCAGTAATTAGTCGGCTTCCTAGTGGTGGGAGCCGGATTTCCCATCATGCATCACGGCAGGACGGCCCCTCTAGGTAGATTATACCAGTCTCCAGATGAGCAGTTATCGGTTTTCTTCTTGCCTCGCTGAGCTGAGCTCTCACACCCTTTGGCGGTGATGTTGTGTGAGTATAACTTTAGCATCTTAATCACAACAGGCTCTTGACTCTCATTGCTTTAGCAGCTTAAATGAAATCAGATAAGACTGCACATGACCCTCGGGGAAAAAGGTGCCTAAGTAAGATTGTGAAGGCACCTTCCAGAGTCCCCGCTCCTTCTCTGCTTTCTGTTCTCCTTCTTTCCTCCCTCCCGCTCTTTCTCCTTGCATATCTATTTATCAAAAAATCTGGCTGAGAATCAATCTTTTCTTAATGCTTTTTTTTGTCTTTTGAAAATGAAAGACTAAAATACTTAAAAATACAGAGCCACAACCTGTCCCCAGTGATGCTGTCTTAATTAATGTGGAGATCTGCGTAGAGAAGAGGGACAGTTGCAGAGTCCCTCAATAATTATCTCACCAAACGCTTCAGATAATTACAGCAGGAAGATTTGCAACACCCAAAACATCGGGAAAAACTTGACCTCTCGCGGAGATCAGGCCTTTAATTGTTAAAACTATTTCTTTTGTTTTGATGTTTAATTTTGACATGAAGCTTAATAACAGCTGAATTCCTGGAGCTCAGTTCATTACTGAGTTCTCAGAGGATTTTATATAAAAAATAAATAAGCTCTTTTTTTTTGGTACCAGGGATTGAATTCAGGACCTTGCACTGTAGAGGCAGGCATGGCAACACTGAGCTGCATCCCCAACAATCTTTTTAAAGTAGTGAGAACAAGAAATTTAAATACACAGAGCTTATGTATATAGGAGGTGGGGGTTGTAGAGTGAGTAGAGGATTGGGAAAAAATGAGAATCAAGTCAGGTCACACACTGGGACAAATTGTCAATGGTGAGTGTGATCATATGTGTATAAAATATACCTTCCCCCCTCTCCAGTCAGGGTGTCGCTTTTGTAGTTCAGGCTGGCCTTGAGCTCAGCCTTGAACTCACAGCAGTCCTCCTGCCTCTGCCTCCTGAGTGCTGGGATTACAGGATGAGCCACCCCTCCCAGCACTGTGGCATGTGGTACTGATTGCTGGTAGGCGTGAGTCACCATGCCTGACATTGTTGTATGTGGTTACTGGGCAATGAACCAGGGACCTTGCACTTGCAAGGTAGGTGCCAGAACCAATGAGCTAAATCCCTGGCCCTAAAATGTACCTATTTACAAGAAAGAGAAATTTAAATACACAGAAAATTAAGAAATACTCAGCTGCAAATAGAGAAATATGGAATAGTATAATAAAATTCATTCAAAGTAAGACCCTGTTAACTATGAGAAAAGATTTATCAAACAGCAGTGTGTTCCAATAAAAAATTACGACAAGCCAAACCTGTGCTAGAAAGAGGCGCAGGAAGCTTGCTGAGCTTCTCACACGTGCATGTTACAACTATCATTCTCTAAATTTCTTCTTGACTTAACGCCACAATTGGAAATCCAACAGTATTCCCTTTCTCTGCTGCAATAAGAAGGGCCTTAGCCTTCAGGTGAGTCTCTGGAGCTTATAAAGTCAACCAGTTAGAAACTTCATTAAAAATGTTTGGGGTTTTTAAAAAGCTAGCTTGCCCTTGTCGTCTTCCTAGTCTTTAAAAAGCAGTCTTCCATCATCCTCCGTGTGCCTGAGTTACAGCTGTGCTTTCTAAGCGTGGTGAGCTGCGGCTGTGGCTGGGCCTCGTGACAGAGCGTGTGGACCCTCGAGGGACACCGAGCGCCCTGCTCGTCCTTCGTCCGAGATCCCAGACGCTCGGTAAGAGGGGTCACAGGAGGACACACGGTGCAGCCCGCGGAAGCGCTGTTTGCTAAGCACCTTGTGTGTTTTCCATGGCTGCTGTGCATTAGATTATCAGCAGACAGATGCATATCTGTTGGATTTTAGCATCTTGCCTTTTTCCTCATTAATTCCCTGTTTTGGGCCACTGTTGCTCTCAGCTGCTTTGTGCTCTACAGTGGGGTGTGTTCACACTAACCCAAGCAGCACCTTACCTGCCAGAAATAGCTCTGACATTTCACGGGAGGGACAGAAGAAAGAACAGTGCTCCACACCCAAAGCTGGCACGTGATGGTGAAAGGGAGGCATCAGCCACGGAGATTTAAGAGGTACACACATACCCATTCCTCTTTAAATAGTTTGGAAATGATTTCTGTCATGAATGTGATTAAATGAATCAATATCCATCAGTTTTATCTGTATGTGAACTCACTGTGTACGAAGGAAATGACACTGAAGCTCTGGGCTTTCTCCTTAGGTCCCTCCCTGAATCTTGTCTTTCCACACCTTCATTTCACAACACCTTTGTGGAAGTGGTGGAAATGTGTTTTGAAAGTCCTCCTTTCATAGATATGTAAATGATATACAGCAACTCTGTCCAAATATAATAATACATCAGTGGTGCTTGAAAATGTCCTTAAGCTTCACATGACTTGTTACCCTACTCAGCTTTCCTGGCACAGTGTATTTATATTTTCCTTGTGATGGAAACAATTATTTGGTTTACCACTGTCATTTTCAGGACTATTTCATAAAGCCCCAGGGGAAGGGAATGATGACGAAGAGTCACTTCAATGTATAGAGAGTTGTAAGATTTTTTACGCTGAACAGTTTTTATCATTAATGATGATAAGACTCTGGTAATACTAAAACTTAAATGGTCAGATTGTTAATCTTGGCAGGAATTGTCATATTGTATAGAATTTAATCATAAACGAGCTCTGCCCTGTTTACATTCCCAGCATAAGCACTGAAGAATATAGTCTTATTCCTCAACCCGGCTGTTGCTTGGTTTGGTCTGAAACACTGAGTGTCTTTCAGATATTTGATTTGTCCAGAGAAGTTTGACCAAGGCAGACTTTAAATCTGTTGAGTCTGCTAAGAAAGTAGATACTGTTCGCTGGCTCCTCCACCTTAGTGGATTTTCTCTAATAGCATTATGTTTCTGCTGCCTACATCTTGGTTTCCATAGAGATGGGGTCCATGAGGACTCCACGTCATATTATGGTTCGAGGTATGGAAAACAGGTTAGGAAAGACACAGCTCAAAAAATAAATAAGTGAATAAATAAAAAATAGCACTGGAAAATAGGGGTAGGGGTTCTTGAATTGTGTACTTTAACTCTGGAGTTAGCAGAATCAAATAAACTTAATAAAGAGAAAGAAAGGAAAGCAATATGCTCCTATACAAACAGGATACAGAACATCTAAAATATTCTGAAAAATTAAATAGATTCATATTTAATTGTTTTTCTCTCAAAGATCAATATTCAGTGCTTAGTGTTTTTTTTTAATGCAGCATGCAGTCTCTTCAGTGTATGTCAACTTGATGTCAAAATGATTTTATTCTTGTTTGTGAATATTTTGAATTGGGCATTGAATTACAGGGCCAGGGATTTAGCTCAGTGGTTCTGGCACTCCCTCACAAGTACACGGACCCAAGTTCAATCCCTGGTACAAAAAAGAAAAAGATAATTGAATTATAAGATTTAGGAATTTGACCAAAGGTTGTTTTGCTTAGAAGCATTATTATACACAGGCTTTTGACTTAGCTTTTAGTCGATGTAGCATAATAGACCACTTGAATTACTTGTTTACAAAGGAGCTGGAAAGTCACTCGGAAGAGAAGCTGTAAGGGCTGCGGTTCTGTCTCTGTTATCAGCCGGGGTGGAAACTGGCAGTGTTGCCATCACACCATTCACACTGGATGTCAACCCGTGAAAGATTGAACACTTGCACTAAACCTCTGTCTGAAACATCGGGATCCTGGATCAACTGGTTTAACTAAACTGCGATGCTACATCCATTCAACTTGGCACTCACCGCCTCTCAGCAGTCTAATTTCTATCTGAGTTCTCTTCCAGAGTTCCTTATAGAACTGTTCCACTTATTAAGATCGCCATCATGACGATCAACAGCTTACACTCTGGGTATGATTCACAGGGCTTCAAGCCTCGCTTGACCCCATCAACTTTGTGAGTTCCAGGAAAAGTGCTGCTTTTCATAATGTGTTCTCAATAATTGAGATGACTGAATGCTTTACAAGAATATTTAGTAAATAATTGTAAACGTCCTTGCCTCCCCCCTTGGCTTGCCTTCATCTTTACAATCTCATTACCTATTTCCTTGAGACCGTATGTCATGGACTCTACAGTCCTGCCCTCCCTTCCCCACAGTAACAGTCTCCTGTCTCCTGTGTTCCCACTTTTTAAAGAGCTCTATGAACCAGCCTTTGCTTTGCATCATAAAGCCTTACTCTTATGGAATCCTTAACAAGTCCCCTGGTTTATTTTAAAAGAAAAACACAATAACAACAACAATCCTCTCCAAATTCCCAGTCATGTTGCCCTCAGAATTACTTTTCCCACACTTTCTTTGTTCAGAGCTTTTGTGCACGTGTGTGGTGCACGCATGGAGTCTGAACCCACAGCATTCGCACTGAGCTGGAGCCGCAGCCTTTGCTTGAGATGTTGTTCTCGGTCCTCAGCCTCCTGAGTGCTGGAATCAGAGACACACGCCATGTGCCAAGTGTGGTCGGGACTTCTTCAAATGATGCCTACCTCCTGGACTCCAGCCCTCCACCTTATTTTTTGTCCTCCTGCAATAGAACTTCTCCTGCTATGCTTTTCTGGATCACTGCAAACTCAAAGAAACACATTCATGCCACATATGTGCGTTCCCAAAAGCTACCACATGCAGTACTGAGAGCGCAGAGGTGTGGTTCTTTTCCTGATTTTGTTTTCTCTGTGCTCGTCACAGACAGTTCTTGGTAATAGGTGTTTTTTCATTTCATTTCTGAAACATTGCTTCCTCTTTTTGACCTTTATCTCTGACTTGCTTTCCAAGAATGAACTTCATGTGATACTGCATTGTTTTCTTCTCCTTGCCTCTTTCTGATGGCTTCCTCAAGTGTCCCTACAAAGTCACTTCTCAAAACATATCCCTATTTCTAAAATCTGTCGACTCTAGTCTCACATTTATAATATGTATCTCTGCAGGCATCTTACATGAAACATATCTAAAAATGACTTACCAGCCTTTAAAATCTCCTTTGTGCTTTTTTCTCTGCTGTTAAGAAAAGTAACTGTTGCTAGCTTCCTGGTTAGTCAGGCTCAGAACCCAGTCATTTTTACCCTTTGTCTCGGTGTCATTCTCCCAAATTCACGCAGTGTCAGGGAGCACAGGTTTCACATTTCTGTGTACATTATGAACAAGGCACTGGCTGCCTTTGGTTTGAGACTATCTTTTCTTCCTTGGAAAAAAGAAAGGGCTCTCCCCTACAGCAAAAGAAAGGTATGTTTGCAAACTGAGCAGTAATGTCTCTTTCTAGGGCAAAGGGACTTCTTTGCTGCTCATTATGAAAAGACTTGAGTTCTCTGAGATCGGGGTACCTCTTCTTTAATACAACCCACTGTGCAGGTAAGTATCCCCCAAATGTCTGTGGGAACTGGAACTAAGAAAATTAGTGCAAGAAACTTGATCTCTCTTGGCTTACTACTATTACTATCACTGTTAAGAAAATCATCTCTCTCTGACCCAGGACCACTGTGTCTCTTGCTAGCATTCATAAATTGTAGTCGGCAACACAGGACAAGATCTCAGACTCTCTAAAGCTGCTCAACAATGGCTGCTTACTTCTCCCCTTCGTCTTCCACAGCATCTCACAAAGCTGGTCCTCTCACACCCTCTGCTCCCCCCATGTCAATTACTCATTTCCTGTCCATGGATTATTACCATAATCTCCAGCTGATGTGTCTGTCTGTTTTCCTCCCTCCCAAATGCTTTGCACATTATTTCCAGTGTATTTCTCTTAATTTTTTAAATGTTATAGCTTTGTAAAATGTGTAAATGGTTGCAACACATTCTCAAAACAAGATGTATACCATCCTACTTTACTACTTAAAACAGTACTAAAGTCCATTGACCAACTTGCAGAATATTCTTTTATCTCCAACCCTTCTTCTCCAACTACACAAAGCCATTTTCCTGCTAGGATTTTTCCCGCGATGTGCTTTTATCTCTGAAGTTCCCATCTGACCCAGATGATCAGATGTGATTCTAATGAGGGGGCCATTCTCTCATTCTGAATCTGTGCTCACCCTAAAAGCATTATTTCCTTTACATCTGTGTCATATGTTTTATTTTCACATACCTCTTATTTAATCTTCCTGACTTGGAATTGCTTGAGGTTAAGAAACCGTATTTGTACATGCATGTTTCTTCTACAGTTTAGAAATCATGCACTACATATAATTAGATTTCTTCAGATTAGGCCTCTAGTTACTCTCTTTTGTTTAGTTTTTTAAATTGACACTGGCAATAAGACTGCATATTTGGTAGCAAAGTATATAGATGCTATATCTGAATTAAAGTGTAGAGAAACAATATTTTCTAGGTTTTTTTAAATACAGAAGTGTTCTTAATAAATAATAGTGTCATCAAACCCTTATTATAAGGTCAGTTCTTAGTACTAAACATTTTTAATTCATTTTAATTCTTTTGCCTGCCAATATTTTATAGACCCTCAAGCACAAAAGTATCCAACATTTTTGGAAATGAGTCACCATAGTACCAGTTACAATGGTATCTTTTCATAAATAATAATGTTACATATAAATAATTGCCACTTCTAAGATCTCAATGGTCTACATTTTTCCCTGTGTTGTGCTTCTTATCCCAAGGTTATAACTGACTGATAAATGTGGTCTTGAGTTACGTCAGTGTCTTTATTTACTCTTCAGTATGATTGAGCCAAGAGACTAGAAAGGCAGGAGCATGACTTTTCATCTGAGTCCTGTTTAGCCTTGTGAGTACTAGTGATTGGAAGGATAAGGAATACTTTCTTACCAACATTTAAAAAGCCAATAAAATATGTTCATCTTCAAATGCTGGTGTTGGGAATAGTTCTCACCCCCAGGGTGTTCTAAAGATAACACAAGCTCCCTGCTTCTGCCTCTTTTTCCTTTAAAAACAATTCAGACATAATGCCTATAATATCTATGTCGTCATCACTTTAGCCTTTGCTCCCAGTCTGTGTCACTCTGATATACTCTATCATGTGCTTTGAAAGACTTCAGGTACTTTCTAGGCAACCGAGAAGGAATACGGCAGGAACTGTGAGCCAGCCTGAAAACTGCAGAAGGCTGTCTTTCTTTGTAGACTTCAATGTTTCTAGTTGATAGGTTAAAAAAAATACATTCTAAAACTAGTGAGATTTTTATTTCAATTGTTTCTTATAAAGTCTCTCTGAAATTATACTTAGCTATAAGTTGAAAATGAAAGGTCGAGGCACTGGCTCCTCCTGGCTATTGCAACAGTCAGTGTGACTAGGAAAGCTCAACGTGTTGGACAGATTCAGGACATCAAGGAACAAGCAGCACGATGAAAGATGCTCGCAAAAGAAGAATTCCAGAACTGCTTCAGAAAGGGGTAAGACTGACAGGAGAGGCAAGCTTGGTGGCACACACCTATAACGCCAGTACTCATGGGGCTGAGGCAGAAGAATCTCTGCCAATTCCAGGCCAGCTTAGGCTGCACAGTGTGACCAAGGCTGGCCTGAACTACATAGCCTACACAGCCTGAGACCCTGTATTAAAAATTTTTTTAAAAAGAATATTTAAAACAAGAGAAAGTATTTTGTGTATGGGTGGAGGGTTAATGGCAATAGATATTTTATTGTAATAAAATTTTAAATTTAAATATCCAGGGTATGTTTGTATCACACCTCGTACATACACACTCACACACACACAAGAACATGTGGACCCTCCCCAAATACTGCTTGTAACCAGAGAAAGACACACCATCTTTAATATGGATGATTCTCTGCATTTGTTTTCTCTCCCTTTGATACAGGAACCAAGCATTCCTAAGGGAGACACACACCTCACTGAGAAAGGAGAGCACTGCAAAACCTCAGTACAGAGCAGGGCAGCAACTTATTGAAAGTGTAATCATGTAACAGATGTTTAAAGATAATTAAAAGAACACAAACATTTAGTGTCTGGTTAAAGAAAAAGAAATGACAACATTAGAGAAAGGATATTCACATACTGTGATTAGGAGATCTTGTTCTTTTTATCTGTGGAACAAGGTGAGGTTTTGAATAAATAAACACCGTGATTTAGTGTAACATCTGGTCCACAGATTTAATGGATCGTTATGTTTTATTATGAAAATCAAAATGAATGTGACGGAGGACTTGGGAAGGAGTGCTGTCTCCAGCCCAACACCGAGAACAGAAAGGCTGTGACCAGGCAAAGCTCTCTTGGTTGTCAAAAGCTAAGAAGAGACACTCAAGATGATATTTCAGACCATTTTAAAAACCTGTAGTGTGTATGCCACCTAATCAGGGAGGAAAAAAATCCCAATTTACTTCTGATAGTTTTATTGTCTTTAGTCTTTTAGGACACACTCTAAAGAAAATCCCAAGCTACCCAGGAAATGCTATACACTAAATTCATAATAAGCTATTTTCCCTGTAACAAAAAAATAAATCGATCAACTTGGTGTTCCCAGATCTAATTATCTAACTATCTGTTTGTTTTAGTTAATTTTTCTCATTGCAGGAACAAATCCTGTACACTCACAAGTTTTTTTTAAAAAGGCTTATTTTAACTCATGATTTATAGAGGTTTTAGTCCATAGTTACCTGGCTTTAAGGGCCAGTGGCACAGCAGGCAGAAATAGTTAGTGGCAGGGCGTTCAGAGAGCGGTGAATGCAAGCCTCCCTTTCTCTTTTTATGTCATCCAAGCAATGAGCCCACTGATTGGTGCCATTCACACTCTGGGGGGTAGGGGGATGATCTGTCCTCAGTAAATCAGCTTGGCCACATCCAGAACCATGCTACTCCAATATGGGCTGATCCAGCATTGCACACCCATGATCCAACCACCTCCCCAGAGTCCCACCTAAGAGCCATGAGGTTGGGGTTACACGTACACACAAGCCATAGCATTCTGCCCCTGGCCTCCAATAGACTCATACACATCCTTTTAAGCTAAACCCATCCAGTCCATCCACTGTAAGTGTTGCCAAAGTCTTAACAGTTTCAGCACTGCTGAAAAACCCAACTCCAAATTCTCTTCTGTGATTAAAGGCAAACTATTAGCTGTCAGCTCCTGTACAAATGAAGAGAAAGACACTTTCAACATACAATGGAGTAAGATAAACATTCCAAAAGGTACAGATAAGAGGATAGAAAGAAACGAAACCAAAACAAGACCAAAATCCAGCAGGGTAAATCTCACATCCCGTAGTTCCACGGGCAACCTTCAGCAAAGTGTGATTTCCAAAGGACTGTGGTGCATCCGGCCCTGTGGTGCTGTGCGTGCTTGCACCTCTCCTGGCTTCTTTCTGGGCCAACTTTGCTTGTTGCTTGTAACTTCCCTCATACAACCCATGCTCCTGGCTTCTTCAACCTTCTCTCTCCACTGCACTCACTGCCTGTCACACAACTCTCTGAGGAGCACCCTGTCTGGGCTCCTAGATTTTCATCTGTAATCTAGGGGCAGCCTGCCTAACCCCACAGCTCTTGTGTTCTGCATGTACCTAAAACCAGCACATGTGGTTGATGCCAAAGTCTGCTTCCAGCTGGAGTAGTACTCATGCTTCTTGGCTGTAAGGGTCAAGTGCCTGGGTCACTGACCCCTATGACCAGGGGAAAAAATTCCCTAGCCCTCTGCCATTCTAGATCATGCTACTCTGGAGCTCCTTTCTTAAAGCAAAGTTTTTCATCTTTGCAATTTTGAGGCTGTAAAGTGGGGTCCTACTGGTTCTTGTGATGTCCTTTGGCCATCTCTTCTATTACCTTCCTCTGAAATAGTTGGCTTTTTATTGCTAATCTTTAGAGCAGCTAAGTTCTCTGCCCCATCTTTGCAGTGCACAGCTGTACTGAAATTTCCTTAATGGCCAGACCTAAAACTTTAAAAATCATGCTACTGGCCTTTTTGTTCTTGATTCTCAATACAAACCAGGCTCAAAGCCCCTAGAGTTCTCATGCTGCTCAGTCTCACACAGTATTTCTAGAAATGGGCAAAATATAGACAGATTTTTAGTCAGTGCATAGCACACAGCCAGTCCTTCTTCCCACAGGAGACCTCCCGAGCCTGATCTTTATTAGTTGCATTGCCGTCAATAACCTGATCTTTTGAGCTCTGACCACAGTCTCTCATCAAGCCAGTCCCTCAATGAACTGGGCTTACAACAGACTAGGGTGACTTCTTCAGCCAGCTTCTCCTGACTTTTCCCAACTCCCCCACAAGCCAGTCCTGACCCTTCTGAACCACATGGCAAGTTATATCACACAATGTCCCCATTTCTTCAGTCTCACTTAACATTTTTCTTATTGCTGGGACTCAATACTAACATTGTATTTTAGGTCACAGTTTGCAGAGGTGTCAGTCCAGTACAGGCTGGCTCCAGGGCAGGATAGCATGGCCGAGGAGCATGGCACAGGAGAAAGAGTTCATGAGTGTCGAGCAAGAAGCAGGGGATGGCATGAGCCCGCTTTCCTTTTATTCCTCCAGGTAACAAGCTTATTGTTTGGTGCCATCTGCAGCCAGGACGGGCTTTCCCATTATCACACCAGGACTATGTTAAACCAGGGGGCTGATTTTGTATCGCACACCCTTAATTCATGCCCTGCCTATGAACACATGAAGCTTTGTGGGGACATCTAGATATAAGCTGTGACACTATTTTTTGCTCTTACAAAACATTTTACATGCATATATACACACAATTCCTTTTGCCTTCTGAATGCTTTCTGTAACAAACTCTGATACTACAGGTAGGTGAGATATTTAAATAAAAGATATTTTATGTTGCATTTTCAGAGAATTAGGTTTTTGAAACTTAATTTTACCTTATTCAAGAAGCTTCAGTTTTAGTAAATAAGAAATTTCTCCAAGAAACTTGACAAATACCATTGCACACTAGTGAAGAGTGTAATTTTGGAGCCTGACTTTCTACATCTATTCATTCATTGATTAAATGGAGATATATTAGTGATTCTCTTATGGAGTTAGCATTTTAGGAGCATATAATATCTGTAAAACTACTGAAATGGTACCAGCACAAAACACTAAACACTAATAACACTAAACAAATGATAAATATTATTATTCCACATCAAAGAAAGACGGAAAAGTAACCATTTTACTGTATTTTATTTCAATTAACTTCTAAAAATCCTCCCATCTTATCTTTATTCTTGCCCATCTGGAAAGAAGAATCCCTTTTATATCCAATCTTTTGAGACGTGGGTAGAAGATCTCAAGGAAAACTTTTGCTAAGTAACCTCACAATAAAATTCAAACTTTAAAGTGAGAGACAGTAAGGGTAGAGTAACTTCTGCTCTTCTTAAAACCAGCTATCTTCTGTGGGAACCTGTCGTCTTAGCATCCCATTGTGGAATAGTTTCTAAACCAGATGCTCCACTTTGAAGTCTGGAACCCACTCAGGTAGATTTGCTTTCAAATCTCGAGGGCCTCTCAAGCCTTGCTCGGCTATTTGTTTCAACAGCATGGGTGCTCCTGGAGCCAGGGAGCCAGGCTACACCGCGAGCCAGACTACTGGGCATTATCCTTGCTCCGACTCTCTGAAAGCCTTTAATCTGCTCGACAAAGAAACATCCCTTTTTTGTCCTTCTTCTGAGTTTCCCATCCACTAGTCTTGAAGCTATCACTTCTGTTCTCTGCTTCAGAGCCCTATGAATTCCATCTGTCATTTTTGTAGATGAGCAGATTGTCTTTATCTCTGTTCTCCGAGTCAGATAGTACAAGCGATTTCCCACAGTTTGGTAAAGCAGCACCGGGTTTGGGCTTGCTAAGGTCTTGCTCTTTCCTCGGAGCTTCCAGCACTCCCTAGGTTTCTGTAAGATGTAAGAGCAGACTGCACTTGACACTGCCAGCTCTGCACTCCCCACAGCA
>PVIR01005193.1:0-73998 GCA_004026965.1 Petromus typicus
TGAACAGTGCCTTGTTTGTTCTAGTCTTGGTGTAACAGGTGGATTTCCTACAAAGTTAAATGAAGTTGAACCTTAACAGGTTCAACTTTAGACTTATGCTCTTTCCTAGGCCCTATAGGTAACAAATTCCTTAAGCATTTGGGTCCACAAACCTAATCTGTGAGAGTCTGATATTAAAGAATAAAGGATATTTCTAATTAGGATGGCCAGAGTACTTTTGTTTCACTTCCTATCAGCACCAACAATTTTAGGTGGAATGGTACTGTGCTGATGACCTGTCTGAGTGGCATATTTACTGTCTACACTTATTCTGATAATTTCACATAAACAAGTTTCAAATAATCAGAAACCATTGTATATATGTGGTTCTGAATGTAACTCTCCAAAATAATGCATTAACATTAATAATCCATTTAGTTAAACATTTTAAATTTTCTATACATTATTAACTTATTAGCTCTTTTTAAACTTCTTTTCATAAGTGAAATTGTGTCAATTCAAGAGAGCTGTGTCCTTAATAACATTTAAGTGTTTAGACTCAATGGCCATAGAAATCGAGGCTTATATGTCCATAGCAAGGTGACTTCCAATTCCTCATCTCTAAAATAGGCAAAATTCTAATATTTCTTAGGTTTCTTGTGACTGAAGGAGAGTCCATGTGGGCCGTGTCTAGCAATAGCAAGTGCTCAACTATTAGCAGTTGTTATTTATTGGTAATAATCTCCCTAACCATAAAAATATTTTTTCTTCATGTTTGCCAAGAAGTCTAAATGAGCCTCTGGCAGTGGCAGTTGCACATTATTTAAGCCTGGTTCATCTATTTTCCCTGGAGGAAGAGTGAAGAAAATAACTTTGATAATAATGCCGACATCTGTAGAGCGCTCTGCAGAAGAGGGACAGCTGTCTCCCTCCCTCATTGCTTCAGATAGAATTAGTGATGAGCGCAGGCTCCAGGGAACTAGGATGAGATTCTGGACCTGCGATTCTTTTCAGTCCCAGTTTGTCAGCACAGAACTGGCTCATGTGCAAGCTTTCCAGCATTATTTACAAAGTCCTGTCCAAACCTCAGCCGGGGAGGGAGGCATACTCCCTCTTCATTAGTCAGAGCTGCTTAAAAATCTACTCTTTATCTCTTTGGCAATGACTAACTTATTCAAACTCTTGATAACACATTATTGCAAAGTGGGCTTACCTCTGCTAATTGAAAGAGCATGTTTCACATGGCTTTGTGTTCCTGTATAATACTGTACACAGTATATAATACTGTACACAGTATATAATACTGTGTTCCTGTATAATATACATTACTGTATAGAGATTAAAAGAATGTATACATTATCCTTATTTAATTCCATCAAAAATAAAATAAACTGAAAACATTTTAATAAATATGTGGATTTCATCATAATTTTATTTCCTTTCAAATAAAATTCCACGTTATTGCATAAGTTTCTGTATCAAAATATGAAACTGTGACACTACTCACACAGATCCTCAAAATTAGGGGGGATAGTCTTAAACATACTTGTCACAGTGTCCACTGCGGTGGTGCTGTCCTCACCCTATTTTTACCAAGCTATCTGAGTACAGCAGAGACAACTTCCTTTGCCCTTCCTGTAACATCCAGGGTGCTTCTCTGAAGAGAAAGACTGAAATGGATGCTTCAGCTGCCCTGCAGTTAATATTTGCTAAGACGTTTCACAGCAGCTCTTGCTGTCAGAGTTTAGAACATCAAAATCTTGGAGGACAAGAGATCCTCAGTTTGTCTAAAAGTGATCGAGGAAAGGGGGACCCAAGCGGATCTGTGTGAAGGGCTAATATGGAATAAGGGCTCGGTTGTGGCTACATCTTTGTAGGATTCAGGGTCTGAAAAACAAGAATAACCTTTTAAGGGGGTCATATCAGTGGTTAGATTTGCAACTGTGAAGACATAAGATAATCCCAGAAATATACTTGGGTTTATGTATCCAAGGCTGTGCACACCAGGGCACAGTCCTACCAGCACATAATACTGACAGACCTGCAAAAGCAAAGCTTAGTACAGGGAGGGGAGCAGGGGCCAGAGGATTTCCATGGCCTTGAAAATTAAATTAGTAGGATGCAAATTGCATGTACTATGCTATGGAAATCAGTTTGTGTCAGATTCTATTTTCTGCCTCACCAAAATTAAAAAGTGTGGTTACTCTGAACTCCAATATTATTTTGAATTCATAAAATAGTCACATTTCAACCTGTACATTATGAGTATCATTAACAAGTGAAGAGACTATAATTATGCACAGATATAACATAATTATTGTTTTAGTTGCAAGTGGATGGAATTTGCTTTCATCTTGAATGGACTCCTGAGAGCTGATGTTCCCTCCAAGGGTCCCACACTGAAGGTTTAACAAAGCAAGGAGGGGAGCAGCAGAGAAATCAAGGAAGAAGATAAAAAGGAGGTTCAAGGATGTAAAGACGAAGGGGCAAATAGGAAAACAGGGAAGGAAAGAATTTCCAAAAGGTACAGTATAGACATTGCTACAATAACTGCAGAGTAGTGGTCTTGTATTTTTGCATCTCACAACTCACAACTACATACAAAGACTGACCATGAAGGGCATCAACGATTTTCCTACGTAAGGACGCATGCAGGAAGTGCTCCAAGTCTCTCGGGAACGTTGACATCTTCGAGGACAGCAGGTTCTCAGGGTGTGTGACATAGTTGGAGGGAATGAGAAGTGTCTCTTTGTACAAAATGGGTCTTTATCCAACACGGAAGGAGAGACACCACACTGGGGGGCTGTCCAGTAGAGGGGACACCGAGGCCTTCTCCCGGGAAGTAGCCTTACTGCTGCCGGCGCTGACTCTGCAGACTCCCAGCCACAGGCTGAGTGCAGAATGTGGCCTCACTGCACCCTTTCATACAATTTTTATCTAATTTTTGTGTCTTTGCCTCTCTTATATTGGTATCCACTAGCCTGTTACAGTCTTCCAGGGCATGATTTTTGTTAAGAGTCACACAGAACTACACATGTGTACACAGAGGCTGGTAGTACTACATTGTAAAACGTCCCACCCCCACAGGCTGGGAGTGAGGCGCCTACCACAGTCATATTTCAGTGATGTGAGCATACCTGTGCTTATAGCAATGGCCTGTGTGTCCATAATTGTTGAATGGATAAATAATACATATTTATACACAATGGAGTACTACTTTGCCACCAAGAAGGATAATATGGATTATCTGTAGGAAAATGGATGCACCTTGACAAAATAATTATAAGTGAAATAGACATGACCTTAAATATCACACAGACTGTAATGTGAGAAACTCAAACTTTAAGTGAAAAGAAAAAACAAAGTAGAGTAGGAAATGGGAAGCTGTGTCTTTTGTGAAGGGAAAGAGAATCAAGAGATAGAAGAAGGATAGGAAAAGGAAATAAAAGAATTTAGATGTGATACACCCACACCAGCTCCCTATATGAATGTAATCATTAGACTATAAACACAAACAAATAAAAATTGAGGAAAGACAATCTATGCACTCTAATTCACTTAGTTTTGAGTTGCTTCTTCCTTGTATATTTTCATTTTTCCTGAACTAGTGAACGTTTCATCATGGGTTCGCACTGGTGAGGGCCTGAGAGCCGCTTGTCTGATAGTACTCATTTTAGCATTGAAATGTGACACCATCTAAATGAACACTTTGAATTCACTCAGTCCGTCCTCGGTTCAGTATTCACGTTCACGGAAGGCCCAGCAGGTGGGACGACTAAGAGAGGAAGGCAGGGGAAGGGGGACAGGGTGCCCTCTGGGAGCAGTACATGGCGGATGAGGGTGGTGAGAAGCCCAACCCTGGTCATTTTGGAAGTTTAGGCTCCTGGAAATGGAGAACTGGTGTGGATTCTTCATCAAAGAGAGACATCGAGGCGCAAAGGGGGGACCGGCAGTGTGTAGACCGTCCAGAAGTGGGACAGGAGCTGAGCTGATAGTGCTGTAGGCAGGCTATGTCCTCACCTAATTACAGGGCTCAAGAGGTTCCAGAAGATGGGATAGAAAGAAAGTGGAGTTGGAGACTGGTTGTGGATAGAGAAAGAGCCATAATTGTCTCTTTAAGAAAGACTCCTGTAAAGGGGAGGTCACTGTAGAACGACAGGATTTCTTTCTCATGGTTTCAAATAACGAAAAGAATAAACAGTGTATGGAGAAGGATGAACTCAAAAGCTGGAGTGTGAGGAGTTCCCGCAGGCAGACCAGTGCGGTGGACCCTAAAGAACTCTGACTCCCACGGATGTGGGAGATGTGGGACTTTAGAGGTCAAAGGATGTGGGACTTTAGAGGTCAAAGACACTAGAAACAACCTGTGTTTTTCAGAAATTCCGAATTTGTTTCTTAAGACAGAATCTTACAGAGAAAGAATAGTCCAGGTCCAGCTTCTGGCGCTGGTAATTAGGACAGCAGCCACAGCACTGTCGCTGTCTTTAGTCTTGTCCCTTATGCTGTCAATGACGCAGGGCTGTCCTGTGTGTGTTTCACAAAGGCTGGCCAGGAGTAGAAGGAAGTGTGGTGGATGGTTCTCTCATCCGAAGCAGCAACAGTAAACACAGAGGGGTAGTTGCCCCTCTCCTGTAGTGAAGAATTTTTCAGTAACACAAGGGATGACCTTGTAGCTGCTACATGAAAGATGTTCTCCAGGGCACAGTCGTTTTTATGGGGCGTTGGTCAGCAGCTGCAGAGCCGGGCTTGTGGGCCCCAGGGCCCAGGTTGCCAGAGCTGCTTGCTTCTGGCTGCGGTTCAGGTCATGCTGAGCACGAAGGGGTTAACAAACACCGTGACTCATGTTACATGAAGCAGCAGAGATTATCAGATGGAAACCAGAGTTGGGCTGGGGAAGGCGCTACAGGGCCCGGTTGTTGTTTCCAGCCAGCACTGTCTGCTGACTGGGGTGTGTGAGCTGCACATGCAGTGCCGCGGTTGAAGCAGATCACAGGAAGTCCTGGTGGGGTCAGCAAGACCCCTGCTGCCCTGCGCTGGAGCCACGGCGCAGTGAGTCACAGCTGTGAGCAGAAGAGCCAGGAAGCCGCCGGGAAACCCGCCCCCTGAGGAGGAGCTGCCCATGCTAATCAGCAAGTTGGCTGCCGGAGACGGGAACTTCATTCCCTCCGTGTCAGGCTCGCTGAAATTATGCCCCTTCTCTCACCATGAGCTGGCTGAACAGTTCCCAGGGCGTTGTGCTCACTGCCTACCACCCCAGCGGCAAGGACCAGGCCGTGGGGGGCAGCCATGCCCCGCAGGGAGAGGAGCCCACCCCCTCCTCGAGGTAAGCCAGCTAGTGACCAGCGGAGCCCCTTACCTGCTCCTGGGAAAGTGACAGGGAAGCGGGCGGGCAGAAGGGAGCGACCTCTGCACCTGGGACGAGCCTTCTGCAGCAGCAGCCGCCGCGCAGCAGTAGCGCTAGATTTCCCCGTACGTCTCACCTGCTCCAGACCTGCGGAGAGAGGTCACAGAAAGCCAGGGCAGGAGACGGGGTGCAGCATCGTGGTCTCAGCAGGTGCATTTGCAAGCGCTGGCAAGATCAGATGACCACATTTGAGACACTTCTATGAGATGGAATTCTTGAATGGGCTCAAGACTCAGCCCCTGGAGCTGCTCCCTGGGAAACCCTGCCAAAGAGCAGGCAGCTGCTCACCGTGCCAGCTGCTGGGCTGCTGTTGGCTTTTGTTTTTTTTCTCCTTGCTGAAAGCAAACCTCTTAGGCAAAACGCCCCAGATACTGACCCGTGGCAGTGTGTTTCACATTTGTGTATATGTATGTGTGTGTGTGTGTGTGTGTGTGTGTGTGTGTGTGTGTGTGTGTGTGTTTCTTCCCCTCCCCAGGGGCTCGTTCAGAGAGGAGTGCTGGTCAGGAGCTAGAACTGGGCCGCAGGGAGTGACGAGGTTAATGTTAAATCGCTTTATAGGCAGTGAGGGCAAATGTTCTATAGACCACTGAGCGCAAAGGCTGCCTTTCCACTATCTGTGTACTTTGTCCTATTTCCAAGGAATTTTTTTTTTCCTTTCTCCCCTTAGTGACCTTCTCACTAGCTGGACATTTTTACTTGTTGTCTTAGATATAAATTGCAAATACTGGCCTGGAGGATTGTGAGAAGCAAGTGCTAACAAGTAACCTGGGATACTAAGTTATCAGCCACTTCACTTCCTCCTCGATGCTTAATGTGATAAGAAAGCCTTCTTTGTTCTTATGTGACTTATGTCCATGTCCTAGGCTGGAATAATGCCTTCTTTCATTGGTTGTAAACCCCAAAATGTGGAGCAAGTGGGGGAAATGAAAGATGCAGCTGTAACACCCCCACGTGGACTTAGGCTGACGGAACTTTTGCTCCCGTGTTAGCCATAGTCCGTAGTCATCGAATGCATGCACTGCCAGAGAGAAAAGGAATCACCACTGTGCTTTAAATATGTCACTATATTGTTTTTGTTGTTTGAAGTATTTTCTGTGGAAATAGTAAGTTGTTTTCATGCATTTTTCTGTGGACCAGTAATACGTTAGTAATCTTTCATCAGTTAGCCTTCAGTACCCACCCTCTGCCCTGTGCCAGCTGTAACTCGGCTTCTACATGGCAGGCAAAATTGCCAGAGTTGTGCAAGCTCAGCATACTCCCAGTGACTTAAGCCTGGGGCAGCCAGAGGATCTGAGCTGCAGCCCGGATGATGAGAGTGGAAAGAGGCTCAGGGCCCTGCAGTCTCGGAACCTAGGAATTCCTTAGCTGCTTGCAAGGTCTGTAGTTCTAGGATTTGCCTGGAGTTGCGTGTCCTTGTCCCTGCACTGGTTTCCCTGTGCCTACAGTTTGGAAGCTTGTTGTGGGTTCAGCAAACAAAGGAGGGGAAGGCATTGTACTCAACTGTTGCTGAAGCAGAACCGAGAGGCACTGCGGGGCATTGGCCCGGTGGGCAGCTGCCCAGGCAGGGAGGCCCACACTGCTCCGAAGGGCCCCGGGCTGGCTGCCGTATTGCTTGCTCACACTGGCCCCGAGTTCTTACTTGTTGGAGGCCTAGGGTTAGGTATTACTTGGCTTGGAGTAGACAGGAGCCTGCTTTAAGGGGCAACAGGAAAGGCAGGAAGAAAAGAGGGATAGACCTTACTAGCTTTATCATTAAGCACTGAATAGCAGATAAACACAGAGAAACTTGGGAGGTACCCACCTTGTCCTGAAAGGGTTGAGATACTAGAATTGGCAAAGGTTAGTGCTGCATGGGGGTGGGGGGGTGAGGTCACTAGTGAGCACTTAAGAATGGTAATAATGGGGGGATGACTCGCTTGGGCTGTGTGACTTCAAGTATTAGAAGGTGCTCCAAGGGGTGGGGCTGGTGGCTGATGCCAGTTTACAAAGGTCTCTACGAAGTAACATGAGAAGAAAATACTGAAGAGGGTAAATTAGACTCTGCATTGCTTACTGTGTATTTAGAAATTGTCAGAGGTAACCTCAAATCTTTTCTTGTGATAAGATTTTATCTCTTCTGAAGGATGAACTATTTAATCAAACATCTGATCTCTGATGGACTATTCAATCAGATATTTAGTAAGTTAAGTTCATGTATACATAATGCTATTTAATAAGTGTAAAAAGTTACATATGTGTAAAACATTCAATTTTCAGCCTTGTCTTACTAAGTCTTTTTTCAAGGTTCTGGCCTGTTGAAAAACTGGGATAGAAGGTCGTTAATATTTGGTAAATCTGTTAGTTTAAAATTTTCTTCATTCCATTATCCTCTATCAGATGCTGTTCCTTGAATGCCAGGTTTAAGCAAGTCCTCCCACTCCTGGTGAGGGCCTCTCAAATATTTATAGAATCTTGTTTTCATTCTTTAAAAAAATAAAACAAAATGTGTTCTCAAAGCATCAGGATTTGAAGAAATATGTTAACATTAGTTTTTCTGGCTGAGTTGTCCACAGTCAAATGTTCCCAGAGGAAACCACTTTTTTATGAGCAGCTATTTTTATAAGACTTTATTTACTTGTTTTCCAAGTAGTCTTCTTAGTATTTACTTTTGAAAAGTTGTTTTTCAAAGAGTACTGGATTTTGTCTATTTTTACTGCTCTCTTGACTTTACCATCATTTTAAGAAAAAGTATTTTAATTGCTATTACTTTATTAATATTTTAATATTATGTTAATTGATATTTTCATTCTTATTGGAATTTTTAACTCAGTACCTGAATAGGTTGGAGAATGAGATACTTTTACTTCTTTGAACAAATATGTGACATTCCTCTTGGGCCGTCTCTATGACCCATTTGCCACTGGGCAGGTAGGACAAGAAGGGCTTTACCACAGCAATGAAAGTCCTGTGACCGGTCTGCCAGCATTGACATCCCAGCCCTCATTGTGCAGCACCGTGATGTTGGACACTGTCTCTGCTGTAAATTGAACTTTATCAGAGTATTTGGCTCTCCCTTGGTTGCAGGATAACCACAGGAAGCTTGTGGAGCATGCCTGACACTTTCCATAACACTGGATAAGGAAAGAAAGAGAAAAAATGTCCCTCTTGGTTCAGGAGCATTTTTAAAAAATTTTTAAAATTTATTTATTTATAGATATAAATAATATATCAATATTTATTGAGACAGGGTCTCTCTTTGTAGTTCAGGCTGGCCCTGAGCTCTCTATGTGGCCCCGGCAAGCTTCAAACTCACAGCAATCCTCCTGCCTCTGCCTCCCGAGTGCTGGGATGACAGGTATGAGTCACCATACCCTGCACTGTGGTATGTAGTTATCCAGGATCGAACCTCAGACCTTGCGCTTGCAAGGCAGGTGCTGGAACCACTGAGCTAAATCCCCGGCCCACATTATTTGTCAATGTCATTCAGCTGTGTGTTAAGATACACAGATGTGATCCACAAGCTTAACTAAGAGTGACAGATTTCAGAATGAAATTAGCCAAAGGTGAGGCCTTTGAAGTCTGCAAGACCTTGGAAAAGTTATTTTGAGCCACAGCAACTGTTATGCTGAGAACGCAGGAGGGGAGCTGCCTGGAGGTGGCACTGGGCACTCCCGGGAAGCAGGGACACACGTAGAGGGCTGCGAGCCCTGACCCAGAGCCATGGTGAGGGTGGGAACTTTTCCTTGGCAGCGGGGCTCCCGTCCTGCGCCCAGCGCGCCAAGTGGAAGGCACTGTCCTCTCCAATGTGTTTATCTCCGCTTCAGGTTTTCCGGTCTCAGCTCTGCCTGGCTTCCCTAAGCGCTGCTGCCACTGAGGTCCTCAGTCACTTCAATATGCTCTTCAAGGTCTTGCTGAGTGACAGGCCACTGTCCGGCGCTAGGGTGATATCTGGAAACAAAATGACCATCTTGGGGGGCGGGGCTCGAAGGTAAAAACCTGAGCAGCTGAGCTGACGAGCCCCGCGGATACCTGCGAGTAAGAACTTTCAATGCAGAGAGTATAGGGAGTGTAGGAGCCATAAGCTTAGAGGAGGCCACAGAGCAAATCCCCGTGGGAGCCGGAGCCCTGTGTGGCTGGAGCGGTGGGGAGAGGAGAACACAGTGGGCCGTGGGCCTCTGCAGGGTATTTGGGGAATTAGGTCTGTGCCTAAGGATAGAGGCAAAGACAGGAAGAGCGGAGCGGATTCCGGTTTTGAAAGTTCCCTGTGGCTGCGGTTCTGATGGTAGAAACTTAGAAACATCAACAACCCGGGCAGGAGAAGCTGGGTGCCTGGGGCCATGGTCTCTGCCCTATGGAAGGGGGAAGAGAGGGAGTGAGTAGTGAAGATCGTGTCTGCAGGACTTCTCCAAGGCCCTGGCATGTGAGCGAAACAGCGGCAGAAGAGCTGCATGGCTTTTGGTCTGAGACACTGAAGGCAGAGTTGCCCTAACTTCTGGTGGGGAGACTTCCGGTGGGCGCAGCTCAGTTTGCATCTCAGAAACAGCGCGAAGAGAGGGCACGCTTGTCTTTTTTTGGTGAAGTCAACCTTTTTATGAGAGTCGCATAGCATTTTAAACACCTAAGTGAGTGAAGTTTGTATGTCGTCTGATACTAATGTGATGGGAGAAAGGAAGCTTGGTCTTGAGTCCTCAAGCGGAAGTTAATTAATGCATGTTTCCTCATTTTAATTTTATAGGATTTAGTGACTGCCTTTTTTTAAACCTGTACACAAAGATTGTTTGCTATATCTATCTTGTCCTTGGCTTCATGGCCCACAGGTACCTCTTAAAGACCCATTTCCTTTACCATGAAGTTTAGAGGTTCTATCCCTAATTTCATCTTGCATTGCTAAGGGGGTCACCAGGCTCCTGGGTGGACTGTTCTTACTTTCACTCAGGGATGAGATATTTGCCTTTCCAAGGAGGTCATTGAGGAGGCCTGTGGTTTTCATATAATCACTTAAGTTATTATTATAGAATTTACTGAACTCATGCCTTTCAAATGTAAGGATTTAGAAATCACAAGAAACTCCTCACACATACACTCAGAAAATAAAAGTACTTGCTGAAAATCTGCCCCCCCCCCATAGGGTACGTGCTCCTTCGTTCGTTGCTTCTGTATCATCACCTTATGTCTAAGTGGGGCTTGCTCTCATTTATCCCTGGCTCTTATACATGTCAAATTTCATTAGTGTTGTCCTAGAGTGTGGTAACGAAGTGGACTGGCAGTGGTTGGTGAATCTATAGGCACCCATCACCACTGGATGGCATGGCACCTAGGTATAAGCCATGCTTCTTAACTGGACAGACCACCAGAACAAAAAATCTTTAGGATCCCCTGCTTGCTGTAAACATGAGTCTCTCTCACTCACAGGAGAAAGTTCTCAGCACCCTAAAGGCCATGGCTGTCTCTGGCAGAAGCGGAAGTTCCCTGAGGGCTCTTTACCCACACATGAGTTCTCACTTCCCTCGGCGGTCTCTTTTGGACTCAGCTCTGTCTGAGGTTCTTTCCTGGCCCTTCTTGTGGTGTGGCTGGGAGTGAACTCAGGGCGGCAGAGACTCGGGGCTGCACGCTGTTAGTCACAGTGGGCTTGTAACAGCATGATCACCACACTTGTGTAGGGAGGAAGTTGCTAAGGCGGGTGTGATTCGGACCTGCAGCTTCGATCCCCTCCAGCAGTTTACTGTCTTGATCCTGACTTTCCATTTCATCTAAATATTCCTAGCTGGAATGGTTGTTCGCAAAAGTTTTAGTCAGTGTAAAACCTAATGGGCTCCTTGTTGTCATTCTTTTTTTGTTTTAAGACAGGGTCTCACTTTTTTTGTAATTCAGGCAGGCCCTGAGCTCAGCAATCCTTCTGTCTTTGCCCCCCAAGTGCTGGGATTTACAGGCGTGAGCCACCATGCCCGGCACTGTGGTATGTGGTTCTGATTGCTGGTGGGCGTTAGTCTCCACACCTGGCATTGTTGTATGTGGCTAACGGGATTGAACCTGGGCCCTTGCACTTGCAAGGCAGGCGCTAGAACCACTGAGCTAAATCCCTGGCCCTCGTTTTCTTTTGATAAAATGAGAGAAAACATTACAGCTTCCTCCTTTCAGAAAAGGAGTTGAAGCTCTTTGCAGGAGTAGATAGGGCAAGGAGGCCAGATGGACGCTGTTTCTGGATCTTTCTGAAGATGCATACTTTTGACTTGTGTGTTTATCATGTCAATCAGCTAAGTTTATTTTATTATTATAAGAAATTAGAAGAAACTCTGAAAAACTGTGGCAATTACTATGTTTGGAGTCTTTTTCTACATCGAGTCCATTAAGTATCCAAATTTCTGGGTGGATAGTGGGAAACCACATCCCATTTACACTTGCTTTGCATAGTTTCTTAGCTACAAAGAGCACTCAACATTTCTTTAGGGGAGATGGATTTATCACAGGGATCAGGGCAGTGCAGAGAGGAAATATCTCTCTCATCCCCTCCACGACTAGTCATGTGCTGTCCCTGGGGCCATGCTGCCGCTTTCTCTTTAAGACTATTTCCTACCTGCCAGCTTTATATTCTCATCATTCCTGTATGAATGGACAGCTTCCCATGCACATACCTCATTCTTTTTCCATCGTAGAGCTAATTGACCCACCCCTTTGCTCCACATCAAAATGAATATCAGCTTTGCCAAGTTAGTTTCTTTGGGCAGGGCAGAGTCTTCCCCAGTGGCACAGGATTTGGCCATTTTTGATCTTTATAGAGAAGTAGGACCAATAGATGAGGCAAATTCCCGTGGGAGGATATGGTTTCATTAAACTGTTCAGGCCCTAGTAGCTTCACTTTTTCTGTTCTGTGAAGTCAGCATAAAAATGCTCTTTTTGGGGCAGGGATTTAGCTCAGTGGTTCTGGCGCCTGTCTTGCCAGTGCAAGGGCCCTGGTTCGATTCCCAGTAACCACATACAGTACTGGGTGTGGAGACTCACGTCCAGCAGCAATCAGTATCACATACCACAGTGCCGGGCGTGGTGGCTCATGCTTGTCATCCCAGCACTCTGGAGGCAAAGACAGGAGGATTGCTGTGATGTGAGTTTGAGGCTGAGCTTGGGGCCAGCCTGATCTACAAAGTGAGACCCTGTCTCAAAAAAAAAAGCTCTTTTTCTGCATTACCTAGTTAATCATAAAAATGTATGCAGAGCATTACTATTAAATTCCTTCAGTACAGTGTTGCAAAATTTCCCCAAACCAGCATCATCATGCTGGACTTCAGGCTTTATTTTGCGCATTATCTGTTTGTTCTCCAGCCTCACTGTGCTGGAATGAGGAGTGGGGAGTGTCACTGGGTTTTTTGGGCAGGGATCCGTATTATTATACTGAAGCCTTAGCAGAGAGCTTGTTCTGCTATGGGACACTGAGAGAAGTTTGAATGGTGGAGAGAGAGTCGATGCAGTGACTGCACGCAGGTTTTGAAAATTGAGTTATCGTGCATCACGTCCTGGGAAGAGCACTTGACACTGAGTAGGTGGCATTTCCTGTGAGCGTGAAGGGCAGGTACAAGCTTCTGCCAGATAGTGAATGAGTTTGGGAATGCTGTTGAAAAGCGTGTATGAGATTAATTTGTAAATGGATTGAAAATTGAGTTTTCCTTTAATACTCTACTTCTTTATTTTTAAAATAAGCCTAGAATATGTTGTAAGCAATACTATAAAATATTACTTAAAAAAGGTTTTAGAGGTAGTGAACTGGTTAGGACTAAGTGACGATTTGGAATATATTCTGTATTTTAGTTGGGTGGATGCAAATTTAGAAGTCACATGGCATTTTTAACACAGGAGAAAATCATCCAGTGCAGATCAAAGAAAAGTTATTTGCTCACGTTCCTGAAAGGGCAAAGTAACTTGAGCTTATTTGAGTAGTTGCAGGTAGAAGAAGTGATATTTCAGTTTGGCTGCAGTGTTTGATAAAAGTCTAATCTTTTAGTTACTTTACCTTTAAAATATATGCAGATGGGGCCAGGGATTTAGCTCAGGGGTTCTAGTGCCTGTCTTGCAAGCACAAGGACCTGGGTTCGATTCCCTGGTAACTGCATACAATACTGGGCCTGGAGACTCACACCCAGTAGCAATCAGTACCACATACCACAATGCCAGGTGTCGTGGTGGCTCAGGCCTATAATCCCAGCACTCAGGAGGCAGAGGCAGGAGGATTGCTGTGATGTGAGTTTGAGGCTGAGCTCAGGGCCAGCCTGAACTACAAAGTGAGACCCTGTCTTAAAAAAAAAAAATATATATATATATATATATATATATACATATATATACATATGTATATATATGTGTATATATATATATATATATGTTTTAGAGGTAGTGAACTGGTTATATATACGAATATACACATATATACATATATATACACATATACTTATATACACATATATATATACGTATATATATACACATATATATGTATTTTATACACACACACACACACACACACATATATATATATATATATATATATATGCTTTATGGACAGTTATTGATCTATAACCAGGGAGTGTGTATCCTGGAGCAGGGCTAGCTTGAGTATCTACGGTACAGATCTGGGTGATGCCCCCCAGTTCCTCTGGAGCTCTGTACCCCATCTCCTTTGTCCAATTCTGCTGTACTGTGCATTAACAAAATTTGTTTTACTTGCCAGAAAACTCAAAGTGTCATTTATATGTGGTATTGCTTCTGTGGAAAAATGTGTTCTGTGATGAACTTTGCAAACTCAAGTAAAATCTTGAACTAAATTGAGGATAACTATTTAGTGTTTCTGAATATCCATTTGTCTTCCATTAGAGGTTATATACTTGTCTATGTTTGTCATTTCTTTTGGAAGATACACAGAGGTAAAACTGATATATATTCTTATATCCCAGTTGAATCAGAATAGGATTTATATGTGTAATTTAGTAAAGTGAGAAATTCTGTGCTGCTAGAAAGCTAGAACTGTGCAGAAAAGTCTGGGGGTTCAAACTAACAACAATTTTGAAACTAGGGTGGCTTGATTTTAGAGACCTGGCGTGTCTGAATGCTAATGCTTGTCAGATACTGTCTGTATCTGAAAAAAGTAATAGGTACTATATTTATTGATGAACAGCATAAAATTAAGATCCGACCTAGGAAAAAATTTGGAAGATTGATAAATGCTTTCAAGATAAAAATGCAATAACTTAAATTATAAATGATTAAAAAACTGAATGTTTTAAACAACTGAAGGTCTTTATTGAGTACAAATGATAAACCTAGGCACAAAATAAATACAAGAACTCCTGCTCTGAAAGAGCTTATAGAAATATTCAAGTGGATTCTAAAGCAGTTTTCCTAGCTTCATATTTAGGAAGCCCTGAAGCTCTTTCCTTTTCTGTGATACAGAATTTTTTTAAAAAGTTGTTGAGTAATTGAGATGAGGACTGGTTAAGAAAAAATAAGTTGGCTACTGGAAATTGAAAGGAACATAGACTATTTATAGGAGGTCTAGAAACATGTAACTTGATTAACATATTCTATAATTCATGTTTTTACTAGAGTTACCAGTGTGTGCCTGTTCATTACTCTTTGTCCAAATAATACAGTCAAAACTATTGCCTATCATCCGACAGAAGATTTTGGGGAGAAGGTTGAAGTAAGGCTATGTAGTATCGTGTTTAAGAAATCATTGATAACTTTTAATCCTTGAAAATGGGGTTATATACTCTACTATTTTAGATTGAAGCTCTTTTGGATTATAGCAATTTTAAATTATTCTGTTATAATGTAATTACATGGTCTTCCCATTGTATATAATTAGGTAACTATATGAATATATTAATCCCTTGTTGACTAGATTTTAGAGCAAGGTTATTAGAGATTTATTAGATTGTAGAGTCAGCAGAGGCCTGGCAGAGAGGGATGACAAAGTACATGCCTGAGAAAAGTTGAGTAGTTTTTTTGAAAATATTAGCTAGAATTTTTTAAAATGCCAAGACACCTATCCGTACGTGGGTGCTACTCCAGGTACCCCCTCTGTGATGCCTATCATGAAAAAGCAGTTGGAAGGTCCAAGAATTGTGGATGTATAACCTGCCACCCCAAAGCTCAGGCGCTGAACATGATAGTTTTTTGTCCTGATTCTGGAGGTCACATTCATGTGATTTTTCGGAGCCATCACACTGGAAGGGCTGAGGTGGGTGGTCAGAAGCTTCTTCCTGGGCACTTTGGTATCCAGCTTGTTAGGACGCTTTTATCTTCCTGCAGTTTCTTGGTGGCCAGCTCAGCCCTCCCCCAGCTCAGTGGTGCCAGGCATTGTCACACATCTTAGGCTCTGGCCTGCTGGTCCCACAACCAGCTCCCCGAGGGGTTGTGAGGGAGCCTACGAGCAGGCTTCTTACGACCTCGCCTCAGAAGTCACTCCGTGTCCATGGCTGTGTTCTCTTAGCAGCTGGTCACAGGCTGGATGCAGTGACTAGGATTTGCCTCTCCATGGGGGTGTGGCCTGGGAGTGCAGGGGGAGGGGAAGGAGTACAGCTGGCTTGGCTGCGGGCTGCCTTGTTACCAGCCCAGTCTCTGGGCCTACCTGCCTGTCCTGCTCTTACTACAACTATTCTTAAACCAAAAAACCTTCAGCTTCAGTACAGTATATACACTTCTTTGTACATTTATTCTCAGCCCTTAAAATGTCTAAGTAGAGGCTGGTATTTTTCTTTATCTTAAATGCCAGAACCATCTATATTTGTGAATTATATAATTTTTGACAGTTTGGAGGATTGGGTTTTTGTTGTTTACACTAAGTTTACCAGGCATCATTTATTTTCTTCCTACCAAAAGGTCATTCTTGATTTTCAATATTGTTATCTAAACATAAGAGTTGACCTTAGGCACAAGTGCCAATTTGAATTTGAAGAAAGCAGTCCTGTAAGATAAGGTGTTCTGTGTAGAGAAGATGACAGGGTCTAGCATAAGGTGGGTTCTCCCAATGTGTTAGCTTGCTGTCATTGTTTATATTATTACAAATAAACTGTCCCTTCCATTTGCTGACTGCCATCCTGTCCAGACTGCCCTGTTTGTATCTAGTGATGTTTGTTCTGAAGGACCGTTGGACACAGAGGTAATATGTAGGAGGACATAATATTTTTGCAATCCTATATTATGTGCGTACAACATCTCAGAGGCCATAAAAAAATTAATAGACCAGAACATGAGTTACTTGGATTTCCTACACTATATAACAATAGTTCGTAGCCACCCAGTAAACTCACCACCATACCTTACACAGCCACATAGGATCATTCTCAGGGATCCTGTTTCTTGTTCAGGAATTTTTACCTCCCTGTGTCTACATGATGATCTGTTGGCTTCTTGCCATATTTTGCTTAAAGATGGAGAGACAATTAACTAGAAAACCCTGTGAAGCCTGGAGGGAGGGGAAAGTGTTTCTCTAAAATTATCCTTAAAAACTACTTCAGAAGGTGTTACATTTGTTTAAAAATACTTTGCATCTTTGGCTGAGGACTACCAGTGTTTTCTGGGAACTTAATGCATAAATTTAAATTAATCATCTATAGGAATGATGATATATTTTGTCAGATCAGAGACAAGTAATTCTCATGATTTTAGTGTCATTTAGGGAGGTACAAATTTGCCAACTTTTCTCTCCCCTGTTCTACAGGTTGGAAATCATGTTGACTCCATTTCAGAGGCAAAGGAGAGAGATTCTTTTTGGGCCCCAGTTTGAAGCCTAAAGTCCAGGCTCTGGCTTCTTAAAATGGAAAGCCCATTTTAATAGCTATTTACACATCTCAGGAGAGACTAATACTTTGTTAATCTGCTTAAAGCAAAATTTCTTCCATAAATTGGTGTGAGTTAGATCCTTGTTTCCAAGATTGTGTGTGGAAAACTACTAGTAAATGTTCTGTTAAGAAGGGCTTTGTGTGGGGCCGGGGATAAAGCTCAGTGGTTCTGGAACCTGTCTTGCAAGTGCAAGGGCCCGGGTTTGATCCCCGGTAACCACATACCATACTGGGCATGGAGACTCACACCAGCAGCAACCAGTACCACATACCACAGTGCCGGGCGTGGTGACTCAGGCCTGTAATCCCAACACTCGGGAGGCAGAGGCAGGAGGATTGCTGTGATGTGAGTTTGAAGCTGAGCTCAGGGCCAACCTGAACTACAAAGCGAGACCCTGTCTCAAAAAAAAAGAAAAAGAAGGGCTTTGTGGGCCAGTATTGGTGTATAAACAATCTCACAGACTGTCTCAGAGAGCCCAGACTACCTCCAGGCGTAGATTGAGTGCCAAATTGATAGAGGAAGGCTTTGTCCAGAGAAATATAGTATATTACAAATTTATTTGATTTAGGAGTCCTTACTTTGAGGAAAATATGTTACCTTACCTTGGGGAAAATAATTTGTGAAATCTCAAAATTTTGCTGTCTCTTCACATGTAGAAAAATATCAAACATTTTATACTTGGAAAATATTATTATATTTTGCACTCTTTTCATAAAAGTCTTTGAAGAAAACATTTTTTACCTTTTTAAAAAATCTGTGGTACTGGTGATTGAACCTAGGGCCTTTGCGCTAAGCCACATCACCAGCCCCTTTTCGGTCATTTTCTTTAGAGACAGTTTCGCGATGTTGCCGAGGTTAGACTCCAACTTGTGATCCTACTGCTTCAGCCTCCCAGAAACCTTGGATTACAGGCAGCTCCAAAGCGCTTGGTTACCTAGTAATTTTTTCATAAGGAAAATCTCTACCCCAGAATCCACTGACATTTTAACACAAATGTGGTAAAACTATAACTGGTACATTTTTAGTAGGACAGAACCTTATTCAAAGACACATAGTGTTAGTACTGCAGGTTTATGTCTGTTATTTCTTAGTAACAACACTTAATCTTACTACTTGTCTGATTTTCAGTTAGCATGATTTTAAGCACTTCACTCTCTAATATGATGGCTTGCTCATAATATATTGGGGTGCTTTGTTGTGCTTTTTTATCTTAGGTAGATGAGTTATATATATTTTTTTTCCCTTTTAAAAGAGTGGGACACTCTGTTTATTTTTTTTGGCAGAACATGCGGGTAAGGACTGCTGCCACTTAGCTGGGAGGCCCTCTCCCCTCCTTTAATCCACATGGCCCAGTCCATTGGTGGTCAACCCATTTACAGGTAGAGAAACCCAAGTACAGAGAGATGAAGTCCCTGAGGTTGCCCTGCTAAACAGTGGGCAGGCTGGGAATTGAGATATAATCAGTTTTCTCTAAAATCCTCTGTCCTGTCCCATTTAGAGAAATAATTCTGTTTCCAGATTCTGTGAACTAAATGTGATATTTGGAAGTTAAAGTCATACAAGTTAAAGTATAATAATTACTGAATGTCTGGTTGTCCATGGGATTATTTTCACCTGTTAGTATTTAGAGGAGTCTGTGTCTACCTGGATTCTAAACGATTTATAGCCAGAAAGGTAGATAACCTGGGAGATTACCTTCTTGGCACCCAGCTACTATTTCCTGCAATGGACTAGCACTTTACCAAACTCTGCCGTGTAGTATATTTATTTGGTCTGGAAGCGTCTCTTCATATTCTGAGGTCAGGTATTTGTGTAAGTGGGACAAATTCGATCACAGAGACAAAGGAAAGCAAGTACTGACTCAACATTCTGTAAATTTTTTGAAACAGCAGTTGTTGAACTCTCCTAAGGTGAGGACATCTTCACCTTAAGGTGGAATAGACTCAGGTACACAGAGCAGCTGGACCAAAATCCACTCTGGTCCTAGTTCAACCCTGATCTGAGCCCTCCTTATGTTTATTCCAGCGTCGGGTCTAAAGTAAGGGCAGCGATCGGTTTCGTGTGTGGACCACCACAGACCTCAGTTCTCAGGAGGATGTCTTCTGTGATCTGGGCCTTCAGGAAGTCTGGGTGCACCGTGACTGTGTAGGGGCGGTAGGGCCTCAGGCAGCAGTTGGGCTCCTGTAAACAGTCCTGGGCCACAGCTTCTTTTCTGTCCCCATTGGTAAGCATTTGTGAGCTGGGAACTCTTGCAAAACCGATGGATGCAGCAGGACATAAGATATGCCTTGGCCCCCACCCTGAGTCTCATCACAGCCGTCGGAGGTTGTATGTTCCCATGAAAGCTGAACAGGCCGACTCTGCTATGCCTTGAATGGTCTGCAGCTATACCAGCCATCCTCAGGGCTTCACTACCCCTTCATCACATAAAAGCTTACCGGTGACATCCGAATGGGCCATGCCCCTTGGCTGTGAGACTGGATTCTTGCAGTGGTGAAGGAACAGCTCCTTTTCACTTTACAAACTCACACTTTGGGGACGGTGAGGATTTAAAGTCAAGGCCTCCTCTAGACTCGGAGATCTCAAAATAAACTGGGCTGGCTGGTGTCTCAAAAGCGCTTCTGATTAAATCCCTGAGCATATTCAAGAAGGTGGTGAGTGAGGGCTGGCTGGAGAGCTTGTCCGTGTGACTGTCTTTGAGCCTTGGGTCTTCTGAGCATTTCGACTTTCTTAGTTGGTAAATATTCCCAAGTGATCCGGACACTGAAGCTCTTAGGGAGCATCTGTTTTGAAGCACTGTGAAACCTGCCAGCAAACTGCAGGGATGGGGACTGGTTATTCTTGGTTCTTATCCTAGACCTGTTTGGTAAATAATGAATTTCCTGGCCAAGGTGGCCCTGCGTGACACGGGCCCATAGATGTCCTGTTGCCACCAATGGTGAGTCTTGGCAAAAGTAGACTGCCACGTCCACTCAAATGTTTCTGCTCTCCCGGGATACCATCCAACATTGTCCTTTGCAAGGTAGAGTTTTTGTGTGTTTTCAAATTTGTCCTCTAAAATTCTGTGCCACTTGAAGCTCTGTGACTTTCTATCATTTCTCTAAACTTGGACAAATGGCTTGCATGGAAGATCATCTGAAACTACCATGTCTGTAGACTCAGCAGGGGATGAGGCAGGGCATGGTGTGTGTTACAAGGGAGCTGAGCACAGGGGAGCGGTCTTAAGAAAGAGACCACAGCTTAGGTGAGCTTCACTCCCCAGGCAGTTGCCTTGTAGGAGAGAAAGAAGCAAACACACATTTTGTAAAGAGTGAAATGATTTATAATGTGAAAGCAAAGCTGACAAGTGCTCAGGAGGCCCTCGAATCTGTCTAGTTCTCAATCTGAGGAACTTGAGAATCTCCCACTGCCACAGTCAACCACAGAGCAAAGGGCTAAGGCCTGGGAGGGGAGAGCTGGGCAGAAGGAGACTTGGTCCTCTGGCTGCACAGGGCTGAGGAACACACAGTCTAGGCCTTTGTGGCCATGCGAGGGACCAGACCCGAAGTGTGGCAATGGAGGTGGCAGGCATGAAGAGCCCAGGACTGGAGGGGCCACCATGGGCGAGCAGGCTTGGGGGCCTCAGGTGTGGGAAGGCATGGCTGCTGGCTGAAAGGCACCTGGCTTCTCAGCAGCCTTTGGGTACCTGCAAACTGACTGTGGGACAGAACTGCAATTACAGGCATGAGGCGTCACCCAGAGGCCTTTGGTTTGTTGTCATTGTGGGGCAGTTGAGTTTACATGCTTCCCTATACTTCCTTCTTGGGTGGCCTCGGAAGTTCCTGTTTGGCCTGAAATTCTTCTACATTTTAATTGGTAGTACTGAAATAAAAAACGTCCCATAAAATTTTGTTCTGTGAACTCTCAGCCAGTAAATTGTAATGATTGGGGAGGGCTGTGCTTCAGGCTGTCACTTGAAATTCAAATCATCTGAGCATCTTGCAAAAAATGATTGAAAAAGCAAATTAAGAGAAAGCAGCTTACGTAGTGAAATATGAAAGCATGCACAATTTCTTTAAGGTCGAGAGAGGTCTTTCTGGAGGCATGCTGACACTCCGAGCTGCACGATCCTGTACCTCCCTTCCCTGAGTTTCTCTTTCCTTCATCTTTTGATAAGAGCTGCAGCTGAATTCAACACAGCTTTTATCCAGGGCTGGGGTTAGGGACAGTGTGTGAGTGTATTTACACAGAGGATGACTATCTGGAGGTCTTTCACTTCTCCTCTTCTATATCACCTTGTCTCCTTCTCATTTAAGTAAATTGTTAAATTATGAAGTTTGTATAATAATATTGTGTGTCAGTCATCTAAGAAATTTAACCCAGTATGTAAATGTGAAGATATAAAATGGTTAGGGAGTATTTTGTATAGAACCAGATCTTTTAAAAATAACCTAATTATAGTTTGTGTCAAATAAATGATATCATTGAAGTGAATTCACAATTTTAGAGATTTAAATAAAATTTCCTAATATACAAGCACATAAAATTATTTGGTTCATTGTGAATCTTCTAGATTGTATTGTATGTTGTTAAGCTGGTGAGATACTTTTTGAGTGGAACATAAAATATGTCTTCATAATGTTGTATTATTGATTTATATCCTCTATGATTATTCAAATGAGTACTTACACTTGTGAACATTTTATTTGTGTTACATCTCAGAAGAAAGTAAATAAGGAAAATATTAATTATCTATAGTCCTAAGACTGTGGTTATGAGTAATATCAGTTGCTTCACCGCCTGACTGGTTATAGTGTTTTACTCTTTAAACATGAATCACTGTGCATTTGGAGAACATGTGTTGATGAAGACTTGAGATGTGGGTACAAATGTCACCCCCTTTTTAGCCACATCACATACCTAAGAGTTCTCCATTTGAGGCACAGTATTGTTTAGGGATACGTCTTTCTGATGGGTATATATTTAGTTCAGTAGTAGTTTTATTTGTTTTCACAGATTGTGTCACTTTAGGCGCTGCAAGCATATGCAAATGCGACTAGTGTTCTGACAAAATTATTAGTGCATTTTAGTTACAACTCTGTGTAAATCCTTACACATCTACTTGAACAGAAAATTGGATTTTATAGTGAATATAATGAATGGGCTATTGGGCTAACACCCTTGTATATCTACATTATTGACATTAGACTCAATTTAAATTCACAAAACTAGTTTAAACAGATGAATCAACTTCCTTTTCAAGCTAGATGACAAACTGAATTATACCATCATACTTGGTAGTTTGAAACTTCAGAATGGAAATTTGAAAGCTAGGGATGTCAGCAGCTGCAGGTGCTGTAGAAAGAATGGCTTTTCTTGGTTATCGGGAAAGGAAATGTGTGGTTTTCCTGAGTCATGAAATCGAGGAAGGGTTCAGTGGCCACATGGATGTGCCTTTATTGTGACTTCTAAAATTTGACCGAAAGAATATTTTAGTGCAAAACTATCATGTATAAATGGAGTCTTACGCCCGCACTTTTGTGGAAAGTTCTCTGATGAAGTTTTCAAAGGCAAAGACAGTACACGCCCAGATCTTGCTTTTGAAGGAACCTCCTCCTTCCTTCCTGTCAGCTGTGGGGTTCCCCTGTCATCTCTCAGGCTAGAAACTGAATTTCCAAACTGGCCAGGAGGGCTCAGAAGTGTGATTAACGGTAGCAGTATTTATTCCTTTAGAAATTTGAGATCACTTGGTTGGTTTTTTGTGTGTATTAACATTCAAAGAAGAAAAATACAGACACTTTGGTGTGTGAAGAATTCCTCGGTGTTCTCTGCTTAGCACTGTGATACTAAGATTCTTAAGAGGACAGAAAGTAAATATTTTTTTTCTGTTAGACAATGGGTGTGGTGCAGTAGTCATCAGTCTGTTGAATTTTCAAAAGTTGTGATTATTGCTACTGGTAACAGCCATTTTCAGTTATCATTGCCCAGTAGACCACCTGTCAGCAGTGAGGCATAGGCCTAGCTCTAAAGCGGGTACTGTGGATGCATAGTACGGAAAAGACACCACGGTCAATCAGGAGCACTGCAAAATAAGGCAACATTGTACTAAGAGAACTTCTTGGAGTTTGTGGAATAGGTACATGTACTACCTTGTAGTAGGCTGGGCTGTACAGAGATAATGTTTTGTAAAATGTTTAAAAAATTTTCCCCAAAGTGATAAGCTCTGTTGTATATCTGTGCTAAAAGATGGAAAGTTAATACATTGTAATAGAGGTTTAAAAACAAGTCTGTCTTGGGTATTTACCTAACATTTTACATCTAATTAAGGGGATCTATAAAAGGTCCATGTTGCATTTTGCTGGAGTAGTTTGATAGGATTGAATTTTGGGGGAAGAAAATAAGTGCATTCTCAGGAGAAGGTTCGGAGGGAGCTTAGTTGGCTGGATGCTAATTCAGCTGGAGGATTGAACTTCTGCAGAGAGGAAATGAAGGCTGGGAAGTGGAGGCCAGCATTTTGTTAGCCTTAGAGTTCAGTCCTGACTGAAGAATTTGGATTTCTTTCCATCAGCACCTACTTGACATCAGCCAGAGGTTAGAATGAGTACACAGGGCTCCGCCGTGGACCTGGGATCTACCACACTGGAACAGTGACAGTAGAATGTGGTCGCTGTGAAGAGAGGGAACTCTGGATGATGAGACGCATGGCTTCTTATTGTAGATCTTCCCTTGGGGGGTATTTGACCTTGGACAAGTTACTAAATCTTTTTGGTAGTTTGAAGATGAAATGAGATGAACCTTATAAAGCACACGGCCCCACTGCAAATAACTAAAACATTTCTTGCCTACCAAACTTCTTAGGCTATGTGCAGCAGTACTCTCTGCTCTTTCTGTCATGAGCTAAATTTCCCTTGAGTCTGTGGATGAGTAGGGGAGGTGGTCAGTAGAAATAAAGATGATGGAAGAAAGGGTGACTTTCATGTGAAGCATAGAGAGTAAAGCTGCAGTCCCGGTACAAAGGTGCTTCCTTTGCTTTGGGAAGAAAATGAAAGGCCCATCTTGCTGCTGGGCCTGACTTAGACTTGAAGCCTAAGCTCTGGCATCCTGAGGAGTCCTGCTCTGGGCAAAGGACAGAGGGGCTTGCCAGCCCCAGACAAGCAGGAGGTACTTTGAATCCTCTTGGGGTGGGTGTTGGCTCTGTCTAAATTCAGACCCTTCCACAGTTCACATTTGCAGTTTCTGCCATTTTCAGTAACTTGGAAGGTCGGATTCCATGGTCGTTCCCGATGTCTAGAGACCCATGAACTGAGTTTGAAGTCCTGCGGGTGTGGTGGGTAGAGCTGGTTCCCAGCCAGTGAGCTGTCTGCTCAGGCTCTACAGCCAGTTGTTGTCCTGGAGTGAAGAAACTTTGTACTTATTAAGAATTATTTTTTTTTTAAAGTGAAAGTTTGAGGAGGGAACTTCTCTAACTCATGAAAGAAGCAAGAATCAGGAGAAAGCCCACAGTCTGCACAAACACTTCTGTGCTTTGCAATCCTGAGAATTCTAAAAATTCTCAGCCCATAATTCTCCAGAATATCCTGAGGGTTTCCTTCCTCAGTATCCCAGAGAAGAGGCTGAGCGGCAAAGACTTCAGTGAGGAGCCGAGGCAATTCCAGGGACACCCCTGACCATTGTCAGCTGAACTATACAGTGGACCTTTAGCCTGATTGTAGATGTGCTAGGCAGGAAGCTACTCTGATTGGACAGACTGGAGGGCCGTGTGAGCTTTTTGGTGCCCCGGTAGTGGTCAGAAGACACACAAAGAGCCCATGGGCATGTCTGAGAGAACAATTTCACTAGGACCTGAGCCGCCCACCCACTACAGAGGGCAGAGGAATGAGCCTGCGCCCCAGGAAGTCTGGGTGGACCACAGCAGACTGGGGTGGCATGGCAGGGAGTGCTGGTGTCCTCCCGCCACAGATGACCCTCTGTGGACACAACTCCGCAGACACATGCCACTGGGTTCAGAGAGGCTGTGTGGCATGGTGGAGAATCTGGGTATTGTGAATATCTGAAGCCTGAGTTTGGCTGTCTGCAGTGCAGCCTCCCTCACGTTTTACCATCCTTCCTCCTGACTTTGAAAGGTGTCACCAGCGTGCTGGGTGGTGAATAAAGAGGTTTCCTGAGTTGCCCAGAGGGAGAGAAAAAGCCCAGCAAAGCTTCCCGCTCATGAAATGATGATGGAAACTCCAGTGTGGGCTCTGAGAATCTTCGTACAAAGGTCAGAGGAGAAAATGAGAGGAAGCAGAAGGGGAAAAGGCCACCACGTTTTGTTTGAAGCACAGTGTGTGGTTGTACTGAAGTGGAATTTTTTGAAAAGGCTGAGCTCTTCTAACATTTCACTTTTTGATGAAAATATAGTAATGAGCCTATGTGTTGTATGTTCTTTTTGCCTGGTCCTGCCCTGTCTGCTTTGCAACATCTTGTATTTGAATATTGATTCAGAAGTATTTGCAATGCTATGAGAGTAGGGATAATTATCTGAAATTTACTCTTAGGGAAACTGGGACAGAGAGATCAAGAAACTTGTTTGAGGTACCATGCGAGGAGCCCAGTGGAGCTGGACTCTGAGTCCTGGCTGTCCAGGCCCACAGGCTGTTCTCTGACTGGTACTGTGTTGACTGTACCCAAATTTAAGACAAGAGTAGCGCTGCTCTGCAGTAGGGTCTTTGCACGTTGGGTTTGCATGCAGGTACTTTAGAAGCAGCCATTCCACTGGTTTATGGCCATGAAGTCCTGCATTCAGTGCTGTTTCTAGTTGTTCTAAATCTTCTGTATTTCCAGGGAACTCTTACCTGATATTATGAAAGGGCTCCATGTAGCGGTGTCAGACTTTCCATGAAATAACTTATTGAACTGAAATTTTTCTTCCTTCCTCTTTCCCTTTTTTTCTTCTTTTCTTTTTGTTTTATTTTTTATTTTTCAGTATCTGGAATTGAATTGCACTTGCAAGGCAGACAGGTACCACTGAGCTAAGTCTGCAGCTCCACTTTTCCTTACTCTTTCCCTCACCTTCCTTTCTCTCTCCCTCCTTTTTTCTTCTCTTCTCCATAGTAATAGATTGAACTGCTAGCCCTTTTTTATTTTGCTAAGTCTCTAAGTTACTCAGGCTGGGTTTGAACTTGCAGTTCTCCCGCCACATTGTCCTAGAGTGCTAGGGTTGTAGATAGGTGAGTACCACCATTCCTGCCCTGGAATTCCTTGGCTTTTGTGATTTGGCTGAAGTATGATTGAGCTATCTTAGTTATTTCTCTCACATTGCTGAGACAAAATACTCAATAGTCCAAGGAGAAAGGGTTTATTTGTTTCAAAGGCTGGAAGAGGTTTCAATCCATAATCAGTTAGCTCCAAGGCAGTATACCATGACAAAGGGATGTCACAGAAAAGAAACAGTTTATGGGACCTACACGGTAGCAAAAGCAACAAAGGACCTTAATAGCATCTTTCTGCCCCTTTTATCTAGTCCAAACTACAGGGATTGGGGAGATGTCAAACCAATCAGTGTACTGGTTTAGTAATCACACACCCTTAATCCCAGCATCACACACTCTAGATTCAGCCACCTTTTGAAAAGCCACCTGTGACTACATGAAGCTTTGAGGGGACAGCTAAACCCAAAGATTACTGGGTATATCGACATGCATTAAACACACCATTAGGTGCCCCACCATGATGGTCCACACTGACTTTTGGGGTATGTTAGTGATGCTTCAGAATACTCCCAGCATGGTACAAGTTTTCTGCTATCCATCAGTGTGTGTGTGTGTGTGTGTGTGTGCATGTGTCCATATCCATACACTGGATACACTAACAACATGCTTCTACCACGCTTAGCTATGAAATTTCAAAAACTACCAAAATTAAACTGTAAAAAGAAAGTAAAATTCCCTTAGAATGCTCCTTCAACACTAGCTTCAATACTTTTTTTCCTTGCACACCCATCCCTAGACATGCTAGCTTAAAGCAATACTTGGGTAGCTGATGTGTTATTATCTTCACTATTAAATTTTAACCAGGGCACCGGTTTTTCTGGGGAAACCTCAGATCTGTGACCATTTGCAGTTCTGCTTTGACATTGCACGCATCATTTCCTCTCCCACTTCCTGTGTGCTCTACAGCCCTGTTGCTGCTCTGTGCTTGTGACATCTGAGTCATCCCATCTCCCTTGGGTCTGCTCAGGAGTCTGTCAGGGAGCTTTGTTGCTTTTCACCCACTTCTAAGCCTTCCTCAGATCTGTGCTTTAATTTCCAACTGCTGCTACTCAAGCCTAATCTGTACTTTAATCATCACACACGGTTGAGGTTTTTTTTCTTGGGCGCTGCATCCTTTGCTTTTTCAATCCATGCTTTGAAAATTAATTTTCTGCAGTGGGGGATAAAGCTCAGTGGTGGAGCTATGCTGTGCTCACACAAGGCCTTGGATTTGATCTCCAAGACTACTACTAAAGAGCGATTTTGAGGGGACAGCTAAACGCAAAGATTACAGGGTGTATCGACATGCATTAAACACACCATTAAAGAGTGATGTTGTCCCACTTGGTTTCTCAGTGCACCTTCCTAGAAGCCCCTGCATTCACAGCGAGCCCTCTGCACTCTTTCCAGTTCACCCCGTAGCATTTTGTGACTCCCGTTGATGCCCTCACTCAGCGTGGTCACCCATGTAAAGCCAAGATCGTCTTGGCTTTTCATTGAAGGGAACTGGGTGGCTCCACAGAAGGCACAGAAAGCAAAGGCTGGTGTTTCCAACCTCCTCGCTTCAGCACACTTTGCCCGTTAGGGTTTTTCTCTTCTCTTGTTGCTTTGCTGTCCTCCTTGTTCTTCGGTTTTATTCTTCCTCTAGAATTCCCACTTCTAACTGAAATCTGACAAAAATCTCATGTTAATTGCTTACACTTGAATGGTTTTGATTACGAATTTGTTTGTGTGACTAAGTATTTTAATAAAGTAAAACTAACACAAGGGGAGGTAGTGTATTTCATTTCCAAAAGAAATGTCTGTTTTTAGCAAGTTAAAAAGCTATGATCCTGTATTAATTCTTTCTACTTTGTTAAAAAAGTCTTTTTTCCTCCCAAAGTCTGTAAATCTGGGGGAGCCTGTCTGAAACTGTATCGTAAGAAGATAGGAGAGGTGGGAAGAAGAGAAAGAAGAAACAGCAGTCAGTATGAGACAGTAACATCATCGGCTGTGCTCTTTCACATACATGCTTTTTTATGGGTGAATTTTTGTCATAAAAACTACATGTGCAGTTTTTCCTCAAAAGACATATTTCTTTGTATTTTCTTCAGACCTTTCTTAGGCACATGTGTGCATTTACTCTGAGAATATAAAATTCATACAAGCATTGGACATACTGTTTTCCTGTATTGTTCATCTTGACTATTTCTGCATCTCAGCATCTAGTTAATATCACCTATGCTGTGCAGAATCAATAAATATTTCTTTATTTGATGGAGATGTTTTGGGATAATACTCTTTCCATGTATTTCTAGTGTTGTTACATGTTTTTCTTATAAAAACAGAATGCTAAGAATTTTACAGCACTAGTGTCAGAAATCCAGATTGTAATTTACCCACAAATAACACCCTGTTGTCTATAAGAAGATGCTATTTGCAACCAGTATTAGTGACAGCTGTGTTTCAATTCCTCACACATCTGTGCTGCTACTTGGCTTTAAGACCTCACTTTTGGTTCTAGGATGGGCTGGAAGGAAGCTCGTCTGAGGCTACACAGAAGTGGGTCAGTCAAGTTTCAGTGGTTGAATTCTGTTGCTGGATTAAATTAGCTCTTCTGTGACCATGGGGTGCCTCCATGCTCAGAATTACAAATGATGCCCTTTCCTTGGGTCGAGCCAGAACTCAGGGGTGCAGGGGAGAGGAGAAGAGTTTTGTGATCAGAAAGTAGAATCAGAACTGATACCCTGCCTCTTTTTGTAAACTGGTTCTCCAGTGACCCTTTCTTTAAAGGTCCCATGATTCTGTGCCTGTGGTTTTTCCTACTGGTACAATGGTCAAACTGTAAATGTAATCATTTAAAATGAGCTTTGTAGGAGAATATAGACTTTCCAGTGGAATGCAAGGACATTGCATGAGATATGGTGGAGAGGAAATAATCGACTAAAACTATTTCAAATTTCTGCAAAGGTAAATTGTCTGCTCTGTGAGCTTGCTCACCATGCCCTTTAAGAACAAGGTGAAATTTGGTGTTTTATGTCCAGGGCTTCTCACACCACTTGTCATGACTCTCTAACTGATACCTTATGGTTGTAGTTTGTTCCTTTTGCATTTGCTTTTGTGTTGCCATATTTTAAGTCAACACAATAATGAAATGAATTACGTTATTTCTATTACTTATAACAATACAAACACACCAAAATTTAATGGCCCAAATAAGTGGAGGTATATTATACCCTGTAGCAATGATTCAGAGGAGGAAACAGTTAATGTACTTCATGGTTTCAGAGGATTCAGTCCCTGGTATCTGGCTCCAAGGAAGAAACCTGGCTGAAGGACCTGACAGAGCAAAGCTGTTTAGGTCACGGAAGCTAGGAAGCAGACCAGAGCATCATCAGTGAGTGAAGGGGTGAGGGAAGAGAATACCTAAGGTCATGCTTCAGTGACCTGCCATACTCACCTGGAAGTATGCTCCAATGGTTCCATTGGCAGCTGCCAAACCTATCAAGTTAACTCAGTCAAGTGTAACCATTATATATGAGCAATTATTAAGTTGCCAACTCATGCAATGTTACATTTGTTGTATCAGAATAAGTCCTTTTTTGAAGAGCAGCAAGTCCTAACAATATTAAGAAATACTGCTGAATCAGAAGTTTAGGCAGATGTCACTGAATTCTAGAATAGCAGTAATTCTCCATGCCCAGGGAAAATTCAAGCTTTCAGAAGTCTACCTTGCTTCTGCTCAGATTGTTTGATCAGGAAGGCAAAGGCTCCACAGTTATAACTGCTGGAATAAAAGAGGCATGCAGACTCAAGTTTTGACCAGAACCTTGACTTTCTCCACAGTTCTCTTGTCCAGGTTCCTTTGGCCTTAGGTTTCACAACATCTCTAGCCAGGACAACTTGTGTGATGGTAAAGAGACTGGAACTAAAGTGTTCCTGGTGTGACTGTCCTGTTAGTCTTCCAGCTCTACCCTGCCAGGCTCTGATTGTGCCCAGGCTCACCTTTGTTCCTCGGGACTCCTGAGAACGGGTCCTCGGTCTGGCTCCCTGGCTCATTTTGTCAGGTGCATTTGTTAGTTAACCTAGCACATTACTAAGCCAGAGTTCAGAAGTAAATGAAGGTTATGGGTGCTGTTTTAGAGGGAAAGGAGACTGAAGAAAGAAGAGAGGGAAGAAAGTTATATCTAATGCATATGGTTCATTCTAATCTCATTTGATTAAATGCTCCCAATAAACACATGGGATAGAGGAGGAAACAGCCATACACTAGGGACCAGTCCGGGAATGGAACTCTCCAAATGTTTTTAGTCTAGTTGGACTTTTTCCCGTTACCTCTTTCTTCTCTTAGGCTTTCTGTGTGTGTCGCTTTAGAAAATGGCTTCAAAATAAGTGAAAGTTCTGATCCTAGAACCTGTGAAAGGCATTGGAAAAGGGGATCTTTGCTGATGAGATGAAGTGAATGATCTAGAGATGGGAACTAATTATCCATTTGGAGCCTAAATACAATTCCAAGTGTCCTCAAGGGAGGGAGGGAAGCTTGACCTAAAGAAGATAGAATGCTTGGAGATGTAGCTGGAGAGTGGGGTCTCTGGCCACAGAGCAGCAGAGTGTCAGTCACCATTGTACAGGCCGGGAAGCATCCTCAGCGTCCCTCCTGACAGCGGGATTGCAGCCCTGAGATTTGATTCTACACATCGGCCTCTGGTCTGTGCCACAGTCAACTTCTATTGTTTTCATCCACAAGTTTGTGGTAATTAGTCGTAGCAGTCGCATGAAACCTAATATAGGAGGAAAAAAAAAATAAAAATGAAACAGCAACTTAGGAGAACTCTGCCACCAAGTTTAATTATTCTGAAAGAAATCCTTTTTATTTACCTTGCCTTATGGACATTTAAAACAAGCTTAGTTTAAGTTTGGTTTCTTTATGACAGTAAGTCTTCCCCGGTGTCCTGAGTGTCTGCCTGCGTTCCCAGCATGACTGTGAATTTGAGATCCTGTTAGGCTTGTTTGTAATTGCATCCACGTTACTTGGCACACAGTAGGCTCTTAGTAAATATTTTCCAAGTGAGAACACGGCTCAGGATGAGTATGTTTCCAATCAGGGCTCCGATCTCCCGTGGCAGCTATTTTCTCACCATCCTTCTCATGTTCTTGCCAGGGGAAAAATCAAGTCGATGAGACATAAAGAATGAATAATAAGTACAATTTCCCATGTGAATAATAACTGCCCAGATGACAGATGGCGCTTGAATAGACTGATTTGTGTAATAAATATTAATTGGGACATTTTTTGTTACATCTCTTAGGAAAAAGGGGTCAATTAAAACAAACCAAATGTATATTAAGGATTTATTAAAAATATACTTCAAAGTGTGTTTTTAGGGTTTGTACAGATAAAACTGAAATGTGTCCTTTGTCTTCAGTGTTCGACAGTACTTTGATTTGCTGAATAATGTCAGAGAGGTTCTGGAATGTATGTTTAAAAAGTATTTAAAAGCCAGCACTGAAACAAGACTTGATTGTGCAGCTGTAGATTGAAATCCAGCTACTTGGTGAATTCCTAAATATTTCTCACCACCGGAAAGTAGTTTTTGGCCTGTATTATGCTGAATTTTAGATTGAAAGCATTTTTTTTTTAAGATGATCAAATGCACAAAATGATCCATAGTTCTCCAAGTTTTGATTGTGAAAATTTGAAGCACCCAGAAGCTGGTCCTGGTGGTACAGGACAGGAATACCAGCACTCTGGGAATATGAGGCAGAGAGGATTATAAGTCAGGTTGGCAAGGGCAATCAGTGACTTAGACTTTGAAAAATAAATGAAAGGACTGGGGAAGTGGCTCAGTATGAAGACTCTGGGTTTAATCCCAGTAGTATTAAAAAAATAACAACACAAAAATCCAAACAACTCAAGCAAGTAGAAACATTTTTCTAATAGACTAGTGGGGACCTAAAAAGTCTTAAATGTGGGTTCAAAGTTTTAAATTTAGAAATATTAAAAGTTCACAAGCTCACGCCACTTTACAGATAGATGATTCTCGGCCTTTGATGGGTCAGAGGCATCAGTGATTTTTCTCTGTTTTGGAGAAGTTTCCTGGTAGTTTTCATGACTTTGTTACAGTAAAGAAAATCAGGATCTACTGAGCCATTCATATTAAAGTCTCCAACTTTTATAGCTGCTTTTGTTCTAAATTCTGATGTATATCTCTCTGAAGGATTCTTATGTTTTGTTTTCGATGTTCTCTGATGTTCTCTGGGTAACTCTGCATACTTATAGCTTCTGCAAACTTAGTACTCTCCTGCATCTTCCCTGCATCTGTCGAATGTGCTGTGTTGTCTCAAGGACGTTCCACACTGACCAGCTCAGTGAGATGTGAGCACATAAAGCTGAACAGCCTTTCTTGAGCACAAATGTTGTATTGCTGGAGGTTTAGAAAAGAGATCAATGGAAAACTCCAGGTCTGTAATCAATAATGCATTTTAGTTCAAATATATGCGCAGAGATGTGAGGTCGAATTTTATTTCATGTTTTGTGTAAACATCTTTCACATCTACTCCAAAGGGCCTCTTCATATGGCTTCCTGGGGTTTGGTAGGGCGCAGCTGGAAAAGATCCTGGCTTGAAAGTTGCTCCTCCCCTGGGGCGAGCTAGTGTTCTTGTAGTCACAGAGCCATCTTGCCCTTTATCTTGGAACTACTGCTTGGCTTTTACCTTGGTAGAGATGGAAGGCATAATTGGTCAAGAAAACATGGGTGATATTCTTATACAGGTTTTATTTCTTAACCTTTTAGTTACTGGTATGTTGCTTTCCCTTCTACAGACTATAATGACCTCTTGCTTTGACAGTAGTCATAATTTTTTTATGTGTAAGAAGGTTAAATACTGGTTCATGGAATGGGGTATGGTGAAGTTGGGAGCAAAGGTGTTTGCACGAATAGGGACAGTGAGGAAAGGGAAGTACAGCTTGTGAATGGTACTGCTGAATCACCAGAGGGCTGTGGATGGACAGGTATGTGTCTAGGGTGAGATAAGAGCCTTTCCAGGTGCTCTGTTGAGATGGGACTTGGGGAAGTAGCTTCCCATCAAGTGCCCCCCTATCGCTTTCTGTAAGCCTCAGCATTCCAATTCAGGATGTGTCCAAGGATCTGCCGAATCACACAAATCCAAGAGTTGGAGCCTCCATGTTTTAAAGCAATACCTCATTTTCCTGGAGATAGTCTTTTAAGTAGACATGCTTAACAAAAACAAGAACAGCTAGAAAAACTAGCTGACCTATTCATAAACAAATATAATTTTTATGAGCAAGAAAAAAAATAGTGAAGATTATTTGAGTCAACAGAGTCATTCTTCATTTAAACTTGATCTTTGATATAGTACTCCAACACACCAACTTACAATTTTAGATCTTGCTTTGGATTTATTTTATCGCTGCTCAGTGATAAATAAAAGTTCTCTTTTTATTCCTTTTTCTTTTTCTTTTTAAACATACAAGCAATTGTTAACTACTTTTCAGGTAAATTATTGGTTCTTGAGTAATTTTCAAGAATAATTTTTACCTGGTGGAGTAATCTGAGATTGAGCCCAGGTGAAACCTAGCATTTATTTGAGCCCGTGTGGAGGGCTTGAGTCTTATTTGGTTTTAACCAGGTGAAAAGGACATGGCTTTTCCATTCTCTGATCATGGGGCACTGAGGGTGCAGAGGCTTAGACACCACCCATGGAGTCGTGACACTCAGTGTGTGCGCCAAGCACCCTTCTTAGAGTAACTGGTGGATTTGGGATCATTTGATGGTTATCCAACCTACTGTTGAATATTCAATGACGAAGTCCCATGGGCCCTGTTAATGGATTACCCATGATGAAGTGTAAGTGGTGGTAGTTGACTCGTTGCCCTCTCTGAGTTCATGGGATCATTCATTGTTTTGGTGACCAGAAGCAGAAATAACAGTCCTCAGCATGTTCGCCAGTTAGAAGACGCTGACTACTTTTGCCACAGGCTTTTATTACTTTCTCATTAACTACGAGAACTCCAGCCAACTGTGTGAGAGGTGAGTGAGTTTGGCCGGTCCTGGGCTCCCCCTGGGCTTTCCCACTTTTTGAACTGTTTGGCAGCCTTTTCTGGAGCAAGCCCAGGAAAGAATCCAGGTCTGACACTCGATATGATGGATTGAATGCCGATCTCGGTGATGCTAGCTGGGCTTTCTGGGTGGATCTGTTTTACAGTTTAGGCCTTATCACAGTCCCTTTTCTTGTCCCAGAGACACAATACCAAAGGAGCAGTGGCTTACTTTGCTCCCACTGTGTAGAGGATTCAGTGCACAGTCTGCTGGCTCCAGGGCAGCACTGCATGTTGAGGGGTGCACAGAGGGAAGCAGCTCCCAGCATGGCGAGAAGGAAGAGTAGGGAGGGAGCCAGCTCTTTGACTGGTGCCGTCTCCTGATGTTCCCTCAGCTACAAGGACCCATGATTCAGTCACTTTCCACCTGTGAGCCCAGGAGGTTTCTGGGGACATCTAAATACAAACCATCACAAGCAGGTAAAAAGCACTGCCACGTGAAATGACACACCTGCTGTTCCTTTGGCAGGAGGGTGGAGGGTAGGGCTAGGAGCTAAGCTTAGAGTGGGAGTTGGTCAGGAATTAATAGCAGAGGTGAGCGTGGTCTCCTGTGAGGGAGGACAAGTGATTGCTCAGGTTCCTGATGTGGGGAGAGGAGAACAATGAGGTCCGCCTCTCACTCTTGCTGAGATGTGCACTCATGCTCTTTGATGTATGGGAGCAGGGATACTTCCTGGGTTAGACAGTAGACCTATTTATGCTAAGTAGGGGAGGGCCCAGTGCTGAGCTCTCAGAGATGCCCTTGGCAGAAGTACCAGTTTGTTTCAGGTGATTGTGCTTGTTTGAGCTTTCCATTTTGCAGCACCAAGCATTGTGGTATGTGGTATGAGTTCAAACTCAGCACCTTGTGCTTGCCTGGTAGACACTGGAAGCACTGAGCTAAATTCTTGGCTCTCTTTTTACAAATGTTGGAAATGGGTCCCAGGTTGGTAGCCTGCTTAGAGTCAAACTATACTCTCAGCCTCTCCATTAGGGGGTGCAGTGTGCAGGGCACTCCCCGCCCCCACGTGAGCTTGAGTTGCGTGGCAACTGTACCTTGTGAGTCTCTCTCTCTCATACATGGAGTGACCTTCACCACTTGTTACTCCCAACCATCAGATTAAGATGGTGAGTTGATCGTGAGGAACAAGTGTAAAAATACTTGTGCAAATGTTTAAGAGTCTTGGAAGATGTTCAGAATGTAGGAAATGTGAACTGCTGATACCAGTTTGTTTGTATTCTCTCTAGCCTGAGTGCTCTAAATAGCAATTTCAATAAAAATTTTTCAATGAAGTGTAATGATGACCCCATATGAAAATTTTCTGAATTATAGATTCAGTCAGCTAAATTAATATGCCCTGATCAGCTGGAGTTATGATTAGGGACTCCTACTTTAACTCCGGCAATCCTTCCATTGAAGGTCTTCATTTAGTCATGTTACAGAAAAATAATTCCAGTACAGTACATTTTTTTGTAATGTCCTAAAACCAGAGGTGTTTGAAACTTTCACAGATGTCATGTTCATATTTTCTTCTGCCTTGGTTAATGATGAAGGGAATAGGCCAGAGAGATTGAGAGACCTTTCCAAGATGGAGCCATTAGTGATGGGCCGGCAGGTCTCTTTACTTGAAGTCAGCAATCAGATTACAAATCTTCCCATATGTTCCCGGTACCAGTTTACCTCAGTCCGAGGTGGAAGTAATGCCAAGGATTTCACTTATCACTCTTCATGTGGATTAAAAAATACTTTAGGGAAGAAGCTCAAAGTGTGTCTGTGATGATTACCTTTCAAAGAGGTGTGTGTGTCTGTGTATACTAACAACTAAGTCCTGCAAAATAAACTTTACAAATTGAAGAGATGAGTTCAGACTGAATATTGTGATTATCTTTACTTGATCTTCCTTGGATAGTCATAAAATCAAGGGGAAAATGCCTATAAAATAAACTTGTTTTGAATCCCAAATCCCAAAAACCTTCATTTGGAACATAAATTTGGCTATTTCATGTAAGAATGAGGGACCATAATATTTCATCCTAGGAAACAAGCTGGAGACTGGTTAAAAAAATTGTTTGAGCCTAGCAATTAGACATTTGCATTGAATTTTTTTGTATGAAAAGTGTAACAAAAGATTTTTCTACTCTTAAACACTGAGCAAATGACAATGTGGAGCAGAGCAGTGTTACTGTCTAAAATTTATGTAAAGCATGTTTTGAAAAGAACAGGATTTTTTTCTTCTTTATGGTGAGTAATTGGCTCACCTGCGTGTTTCCAAGAAGCGGGGTGAAAAGTGGACAGAACTAGGTCAGGAGTAGACGGCCAGTTCCACCACCAGGAGACTCGCTCTGGAGGATGAAATGATGTGAACAGGTGACCTGAGGTTTCCTTCACCTCGGCAAATCTGCTATTGAATCATTGCAGGTGTCAGAGAGGGAGCTGGCCGAGTGTCTGCAAGCTTTATTGAAGATCTGAACAGGAATCAGACTTTGAAAAAACACCTAAAACTTGATTTCTCCAAAAAAGGCATTCCGCTTAGACATGGGGCATGAATGAAGACATCATTGAGAGGGGCGGTCGTGTAATTTACTGCCTCATAAGTGCAGAGGCGAAGTTTTTTTTACTGTAGGATTGAATTAGGGATTAGATCGGCAGATCTGGGACAGCCATGGAAATAGGGTTTTGTACAGCTAGAACTCCATGGAATACAAATACAGGGTCGCTAACCATGAGACACAGGTGTGTGGAAAGTGGTTTCATGATCTGTGATGAGGACCAGAGGGTAATGAGCAGAACGGATGTTTGTGGGGCTCAGTGTGGAGGGAGTGATGCTGAAATAGTTATCCTGGGCTCTTGGAGTGGGATGTGGGGCCTGTCAGAAAGGGCCAGCTGGAAATGGGTTTGTAGTGTAGGAGCATGTGAATAAATGAGAGGTCTTTGTGCTTTGAGTCAATGAGGCGCAGTCTATGGCCGTGGCCGTGGCCGTGGCCGTGGGAGCCATGCAGAGTGAGTCTAGTCAGTGCCAACAGTGAGGGAAGAGCGCGCAGGGACGGTGTTAGAGTCTGTGGTGTTTTATCTTGGCGTGTGATGACCTCAGAGGGTAGGTGTGGAAGTCCTCCAGCGGGAGCAGAGGCCGGGGAAGGACTGTGTGTGTGTGTGTGTGTGTGTGTGTGTGTGTGTGCGCACATGCACAGTGGTTTCTCAAGCCAGCTATGTCACTATTAGTAACCAGTGTGAGCAGCATTGTTTAACTTCATAGGTTGCTGTGTTGACAACGGCAGGAGGAAGGTGAGTCAGAGTTGGCTGGATCAGCCCTCATGGGGCAGGATCGTCCCCAGGGCGTCTTGGCCTTGGGAGAGTTTCTTGCTGTCCTTTGGCCCACAGGGCAGGTTCCGGTTATCCTCCTTGTCCTATAGTTGCAGGACATTCCTGCCAAGCCAGGAATTATCTAGTGTTCTGCGTGACTTTGATGAGTGGCTCAGCTGGCCTACCTGAAGCATGCTGTATTCAAATATATCCTATCTCTACTTCTCCCACCTCATTTTTATTCTGTACATCAGCTATTCTTGTTGTTTTAGTTTTTGTTTTTCTTGTGAGACATGTTTCTGGGTTTGTTTTTTCAAAATCTAAACTTACATATTAGAAGCAGATGTAATCTGTTGACTACCTTGCTTATGTCTTTTGTTGTCCATGCATACACTGAAATAGGTATTTTACATTTTCTGCCTTTATTTTCTCCCAATAGACTAAAGGACACATAGGTGCACACACAACTACGTGAAGATAAGGTGTCTAAAGTTCACTGCAGAATGTGGAGAGAACCACATGGGGAACCATGGGAGAACCATGACAGTAGAGCAGTGAGTCTGCTAGGGCTGGGAGCCGTTTTACTGGATGCTGCGCAAGGCTCCTCCACAAGATGCCTTGAAAATGCTACAACTCTATGAATGCAGCACCATGAAAAAGCAGGCTCTCTGAAAGCTAGCAGCAGCAGGTTGGGAGATGTAGAAACCGCCACTTCTGAACCCAGAAGTCTTGGGGCAGGTGAGGTCTGTCTGGAGGGAAAGGGTAGGAGGGACCCTGGACAAGAGCTGTGGTCCTGCACTGCAGGGAAGGAGAGAGGTCTCGGGTTTGGCTGCCCAGAGTCCGTGGTAGGGAAGGTGGGAACCTTGAGATCCTAATGTTAAGTGAAGCAGGTCAGATGCCTCAGCTTAAATATCACTTGGTTTCTTTCACTTGAAAACTCAAAGGATCATTAAAGAGCAAAGTAAAAGACAAGAAGACACATGGGGCTAGGGGTGGAGGGGGAAGGGAGAGGAGAGGAAGTAAAAAGAATTAAGATGTGTTATGCACATGTAACAATTCTCCATGTAATTCTCATGTACTGCAAACATAAACTCGAAAAAAAAATAGGAGTTATGAGCTCACATATCTTTAGCAGAATCTGTGGGACCCTTTTGTAATGTAGTAGTCAGTAGAAGAGAGTTCTCTAAAGTAATTGACCTACCCTTAAATGTACCATCCCTCTGTCCTGAGATTTTTGCTGTATAAATTATAAGATTTACTACCACCCATCATTAGTGTGAATGTTCTTTCCTGAAACACAGAGGGGAAAAAGCCCCCCATGATATATATGTGAGCTTCCCTTCCGCTTTCATGAGCTTTCTATTGCTGTGCCAGTTTTGAATTAGCAAATTTCATTCTTCACTTCTAAGTTTGTGTCACATATTAAAGAATATTTATAAATACTACATAATGAAATTGACTGAACAACATAAAGTTGAAACGTCAAAATAGTGAAAGTCCATTAAGCCAGACATAGTTTCTTAGTTTTATTCTTTTTTTTTTTTTTTTAAGTTTTATTTTGGATCAGAAAACATTGGGTCAGAAGTCAGTATCCCACATAAACGCTCACTGTGATTACGCATAAAATTCTCAGAGGCTACTTTGAGAAATATAGTCAAGTATAAGGGAAATTTCAGTAAGAGCTGTCCATGTTTTAGTCTAGAAAAAATTGTTATCTGTGATCTCATTTGGAAAAAAAAAGTATGAGAAATAAATAGGAAATCAGATGAAAAGGAAAAAAAATTGTTTTTGCAATGTATAATAAGAATTGGAAAAGCCAAAATTAGGTGTCATGTAAATACATTTAGCCTAATTTTTATAATATTTTTCCATTCTAGAAAATTCAAGGAATTTTGAAAAGTACAAATAAACAATAAGTTGCTTTTAGAACTGATGCCTGAAGATAGTCTCATGTATATTTTCATGCCTCCTACTTGTGTCTCGATTGCTCTTCACAAAGATCTTACCAGAAGTAACTCAGAGTGGTTGAGTACGAAGTCCACAGAGGATAACTTGCCGTACAGATCATCCCCTTCAGAAACTGCATGTGTTATACTATTTTCTTTTTGTATCCTGGTCCTTACTAATTGTCTGCCCTGTAGGCAGCTTTCCTCTCCATCCCCTGAAATGCTGTAGGCAACAGGTTTTTCAGCTTTTGGAATTTGTGTTTTGGAATATTTGCATAAGTGTTACAGGTTCAATGTTTCTAATTTAAAAATTTACAACCCGGAATGCCCCTAAATCTAAAATTTTTTAGCTTTGACCCATTTCAGATTTTCAAACTGGGGTGCTCAGCCTATCATTGGCTCTTTGTGTGAATTCTTTCCAGTTCTTACTAGAACAGGTGATATAGATACTATTACTGCATTTTACACCTAGGGAGATGGATGCTTATAAAGCTTAGATGATGTGCTGGGGTCTGTGTGCCCACCGGATGGGTGTTGGATGCTGGGAGGCCTGCAGTTCTCCCTGCAGTGCCACGCTGTCACTGAAGGAAGGACTGGGCCACCACTGTGGAGTCACTCAGTAAGCGACTAGAAAGGTAGTGCCTGGTGTGTAGAATCCAGAGGTTGAATGGAGGGCAACAGTGCTGGTGTGGGGTGCGGGAAAGTTGGCCGAACTATCAGAGGAACTCCAGAGAGACCTGGGTGTGGGAGACTGCGTAGTCACAGCAATTAGCGTCCTGATGGATGTCAGACTGAAGAGCCTGGGGAGGGAAAAGAAGGCCACACCCATCCTCACTGCTCTTAGGGGCTACGAGGGCGTTTACAGGTAATTAGGAGGTGAGATATTTGGAGCTCACGAATATCCTTTACTTTTGATAGGGATGAATGTTTTAGGACTAAAGTATGAAATTAATGGGTGAAGGTTTTAGGACTAATTGTTGAACCAGCACCATGACACCTTGTGTTGTCCCACCCACCATGGAATGACAGGCTTTTGAGTGAAAGGGCCCTTCTCAGGGTGGTGGGAGGCGTTGGGTTTGTGTTGTGTCCTGACTTGGGGAACAGGATTTATGCTCCTGCTACAAGAACTACTTCAACAAGAGAGGTGGATACAGAGAAGACAAGAAAAGTACTCTACAATAATCCCAAGAGAGAGGCAGGTGCTGAAATAGCTGCGGTATCTCTAAGCGAGACTTGCTTTTCCAAGGACAGCGGCAGTGGAGAGGGAGGAGAGAGTTGAGGACTGCTCGCCTCCTCCCTCTTGCTCTTCTGTCACTTTCTTTTGATAGGGGTGCATATCTTTCTTCTGGCTGGTGACAAGGGTATCAGCAACATTTCCTCCTCGCGCTCTTCCCTTGTTCCATCACCCCCTTTTCTTGTTTTCCACCTCTTGTGCCCGTGCATACTTCTGAATGCCCAGTAACCTTCTTCCTCTTGGCCAAGAGCCCAGGCAGACATTATCAGCCTCCTGGCCTTGGCCGGGAGCCTGCGGGACCTGCTGAGGTTCTCCACAGTTTCTCTTTGCGCTCTGTGTGTCTGTTGCCTTTGGCCTGGCAGCTCCTGACCCAAGAGGAACAACCAGTCCCTTGCTAGACATCTGGGTCTCGGCAAATGCTTCCTCGATGAGTTCATTACTCATGAGGAAGAAAACTTTGCAGAGTGAGGACTTGGTCTTTGGGCATCTGTGAAGATGTATTTATATTTCTTTTTATGTAGACCTAGCTCATAATTGACTTCATATTGTAGGTTTTAGATTATTTGAAATCTAACTACTCTGCTGAAAGCTTTTTGTTAAACACATGGAAACCTCAGGTTTATGGGTCAAATGGGGATTGTAGTTCAGTTCTGTCCATATCTGAGAAGTATTGAGATGTCCCTGTTCTCAAAATATCAGGCTGATTTTTGAGAACATTAAGCAAAAGAACCTGCGACATGAGGATGTTATTTAAAGATTTTAATGGAGAGGTTGCCTCTTAATTTTTCCTTCCTTTGGAGGATTCCCACAGAATGGGAAAAATTTTATTTATTTATTTTTTGTTTGGGGAAAAAAAGGAATAAAAATGAGTTTTAGAAGAGTCTTTTATAATTTCTAAGTTCCTCAGGATTGTGAGGTTTATTCACATGGATGAATTTCCACATTCTATTTGAGTGTGAATTTGCTTTTCTTACCAGTGGAATATTTGAACATGAATTGGATGGTGGAGTATAACAACTGCACATCACACTTGACACAAAGGACGGGATGTTGGGCACTTGGAAAGAACAGGAAAGAGGCTTCTGATAGGTACAGAACGCAGAACGGAGTCTCCTGTCAAGGATTTGCAATCCCATTGGTGGGGTGCATCCACACACACAAAATGATTAGCGAACCAGGCAGTTTTTTATAGCTGTGCCTTTGCTTTTACTCTCTGTCCTATGTTTTCAAAAGGATCTGTGTCTGTCTGTATATGTGTGCGTGTCTAGTTAGGGTGTAAATCAGTTATAATGAGGAGCCTCGGAAAGGTGCTGCCTGGTAAAGGACAAAGCTGACCCTGGAGTCAGGCTTCCAGGCTTCCAAGGATGAGGGTCACCCGATAGGGGTGGGTGGCATGGCTGGGGCCAGGGGCAGTTCTGGTGAGGGAAGAGGATGGAGGTTGTGGATGGTCCACAGGGGTCTGGACCTGTGTACAGTCATAGTGCTTGGATACTTGGCATTCTTTTCGCTGATCACAGCTGAGCACCTATTCTCAGAAATTCCTCACTTGCCTGTACTGCAAACACCAGAAGAGAGGCTATTGTCTAGGACTGCAGGCCCAGTGGTGGCACAGGTGTCTGTAGGAGGAGACTGTGGGAGGACATTGTGAGAGGCACCCCATAAGTGTTTAATAGATTCCCTTTTGCTTGGCCAGAATTCATTTCTATAACTTGTTATCACCAACCTTGATAGGAATAGATACATGGCCCCCGTCCCTGTCCTCTGTGTCAAGAAAGTTGCACATGTTGTATGCACATTCTCAAAAGGGGGTGATGTTGTTGGTTCAGGTCTCCAAGTGAAAGAGCTGAGGTTCAGGAAGTGAGCTACATAGGGAAGGCATCATGAGTGCCCCTTCCTGTGTGTAGTCTGGAGCTCTTCGTTTGGAAAGGATTTCTCTGAAAACAGTGAACACAAGATTGGGCTCTTATCACATGTAGGACTTGACGGGCGTACACTGTAGCATGTGGAATTGTGGGTGGTTTTCTGACCCTTGGTCTGCTTTGCTTGGGTGTGTATGGTGCTGATGTAACAGAGTGGATACGGAAACCAAACGTGTGTTTAGAAAAGAGAAACCAGGGAGTGGAAAGTGGAAGGAAAGACACACACACACACACACACACACACACACACACACACACACACACACACACACACACACACACACACTCTCCGAGAAAGTGCTGGAAGCTGTGCTGTGAGATCTGCTCATCACATGACCAAATTCTGACCTGGAAGAGTCTGTACCTGAACTTCTGCATTGCTAAACCTGCCTGCTCTCATCTACCCGTGGGCCATCTCCACAGCCTTCTCTTCCGCTCTCCTGGACTCCATCCCCCTATCCTCTTATCTCCTGATTTATTTTCATAGCTCTGCTAAGCACCTGACACGCTATAGATCTTTTTGTTTACTTGTTTATTTTGTGTCCTTGTCTCTCTCAGCTTCATGACAGCAGTGACTTTGTCTACCTTGGTCTCGAGTGCTCAGGATTTGGAATACACTTGACACATCACAAACGCTCAATAAGTCATTCTGAATAAATGAAAGAATGTGAAGACCCAGGCTCAGAGTTCTAGAGAAGTTATCTAAGATCTTGTGGAAAAGGCTGAAACCAGATTTCAAGTGCTAGTCTTTATAACTCTTCCAGAACCCTAGGTCCTATGTTCCGCCCTTAACTCATGTCCTTCTGACTGGGAACATTTCTTTATTTTTACACAAATTGAATAAGAAAAATTTCTTCAGATTTTTCAATTGGAAGACAACTTTTCTGTTTTATAGATGAGGATTCAAGGATGGTTCATTCCTGCTGTGTGCACTTCCTTCATGGTGAAGCAAGACTCACTTGATGTGGACTATTCACTTGTCCATAATTAGGGAGGGTTTGAAGGAGTGGGGTATTTTATTGCCTTGATATGAGTGGAGCAGACAGAGATAATAACTCAGATCCTTGCAGGGGAGCACAGTTGTGTAGAGACCAGAGGGATGAGGGCCATCTGTGCCATAGGTTCCTTGTTCCGAGGGGCCAGCCCCACTGCACCCCTGAAACCCCTGCCTACTCCCTAAAATATGTTACAGGACACAAATGTGGGGAAATAATCTGAGATGCTTGTGGCACATTGCCAGACCTCAGCACTTCTGCCTGCCTGGTCTCCCTCGGACTCCTGGTCTGTGACTGGAAAAGCCTTGGGTGTAATGAACAACCCTTTTCTTCCCCAGAGGTGTGTGCTCAGTGGGTGGGGATATGTTGGGGGGGGGTATGTGTAGTGGTATCACTGGGGCTGATTGCTCTTTGGACTGACCTTAAGGAATGGTGGGCCGAGCTGTCAAAGTTCACAAAGAGGCAATAATGATCTCTAAAAGGAAATTAATTGCCTGCATTTATGACTTGCAATAAGGCTGAAGGGCAGTATGTTTTCACTGTCAGAGTGCCATGTGCCCTAAGGCAGATGACTTGGTTATGTGCTTTCCTGCCGGGGAGTTAGGAGACTTCTTCAGAGGTTTTGTGCAGAACCATGAGGACACTGAGAGAAAATGACCCAATTTCTATATTCTGTCTAACATTTCAGTAATTAACAGCCAGATTTGGAGGCCTAATCAATGAACGATAGAGAGGATTTTGAACCTGGTTCTTTGTCTTCATGTCTTTGAAATCTTGTGGTGTTAGAGAAAGGGATGACAGCAGCTCGCTTCCATCTTGAGCTCACTGACAGTCACAGGTTTGCTGGCCTTCCTCTATGAGCCACCTGTGCAGAATGATTGGACTTGATTTTCTCTGGAGTTGTTTTGACTCTAAAATCCACCATAACTTGAGTCATCCTGAGCTCAGAATTTCAAATCGTTTCTTGTTCTGTGGCCAATAAGAGCATAGGTTCGGAGCTATGTGGCATAGGCTGCATCCTGCCTATTGTATCCATGTTGATTTATATCTCCAAGCCTCAGTTTCTTTATTTGTAAATGGGGGTGATAACTGTAACTACTTCCTGTCTTGTTGTGATCATTATTCTTGGCAAATTATCAGATACCCATCTTGTAGAAGGGAACAAGTGGAAGATCTAAATAATAAAATTTCAGTTACACAAGCTATTGTAATTGAAGTGCAGCAGGAGAATTTGCTCTTTTCTCAGTAGATTTTAGGCTTTTAGCCATCTTATTCGAAGCTGAAGTGTGCTGGAAGGACAACTTGGCAGGATGAAGCGAGGCTGCCTGAGTCAGCACTGCCCAGTGTGCCTCCCCGCATCAGCCAGCGCCGATTGCCCCAGATGCGAAGGCCACCGCCCCTCATCTCTGAGGACTAAGCAGCTAACTCTGTTAATGTGGCTGCACAGATGTGCCTGGGGGCCCTGAGCAGTGACACAGAAAGGGATTCAGAGACCATCTGATAGCGACTCTGCAGTCGAGGGAAGCGGTGATGACATAAGAGGCTGTCATCATTCTGATGGCTGATATGTGGGTCCTCTGCTTGGGAAGAACAGAGGCCCCTCTCCAGATCCACCCTGGTGTGTGATTCAGGGATTGAGGATGACAGTGTACTAACTGCAGCCTCTTTTGAAGATTGTGAGTGAATGCACACTGTGCTCTTGTTCCGCGAGCTGAGGAGTCGGCATTGTGCCCTGATGGCCCCTCGCTCTGGGCCATGGCCTCGCCTGGGAGAAGGAGCAGCCTGTCCTTGTCTGCTGGGTCTAATCTTCCCTGTGTTGGTATTCATGTGCACCAGCCTGTGCATGAGAGCACGGCTTGCTCCTCCCCACGTGGCTGCTGTGACCTGCAGTAAAACCATGTGGCAATGTACTTGGAGACTTTTGCATGGAGGAACCATTATGCACACGGCTTTTAATCATTTGGCTTCTAGTGAGAAGCAGACAGAGGGTCTTCTGCCTCAGAGGGCAGCAGCTTCCAAGAGTCTGGGGAAGGACTCTTGCTGCTAAAGGCATTGGTATTCAGGTGTGCGTGTGTGTGTGTGTGTGTGTGTGTGTGTGTGTGTGTGTGTGTGTGTTGGCAACAGTGGGCAGCCATGACAGCGTCACCTGGGAAACAGGACACAGATGACTGCCTTGTGGACTAGAAACCAGCTCTAAGCAGCTGTGAGACGCTGAACAAGACCTCAAGGAAGTTGTGCACTCAGGTGAGCTGGTGGGCCAGGAAGGTGGAGCAGACTGAGGGCAGAGAAGGCTGGAAGTCATTTGTGTCCTCCTTGTCACTGTTGGGGGAGTGTTTGGTGGAATTAGTGATTCTCGCCTGGCTGCCAGCCTAGCTTCCGGACAGTCACCGCCCAGAGCCTTCGTAAGGGAGAAAATCCTGTTCCCCAGGCCCTCCCTATGCAGCGGAGAGGACCACGGTGTCTGGTGGGGAGTGGTGGCCTGCGGCCAGGTGGCCCCAGGAAGCAGCTGAGTATCCAGGCCTCTGAGCCTTCCCTCGACTTCTGTTTTCTCTGTCCTAGAAAACATGGCCTCTGTTTTGGGTTTGCTCACTTAAAAGAGTAGTGACTGTTTATTTAACAAAATCCCAGACAAGAAAGAGTGAGTAGAGAATTTGTACCTATAGATGATATATCTTGTTACATATTTTCCTCCTTCCCTTTCTCTCCCTTCATCCCCTCTTCCCTCTTTATTTACAAAAGCTTTGTTTGCATTTTTCCTTTTTGTTCTTGTCCTTTATTCCCTTCTCTCTCCTCCTCCTTTGTTCCCTTTCCCTTTTGCATTTTCTTCCCATTTTCCAATTATCTGTTATACATCTTGGTCCTTATTGCTACTTTCTGTTTCTCATACCAGAAAAATACTGTGGTTTTAATACATGTGCGTCTGATGTATCTCACAGGTATGGTCACAAGCGCATCCGCTTAGCTAGAGATGTCTCTCATTCCCAATGAGTGTGATCATTATGTATATCTAAAAATGTACCAGTAAATGTTTTACTTCAGAAAGAATTTCTACCACTATAGTGGGATAGAAGGAATAATTTGAATCTTTTATAGCCCAGTAGGGTAACTGTGATTGACAGTAACTATTTCACAATTTCTAATAAAAGAAATTTTGAATGCTTCAGTATGAAGAAATGATATATCTCTGAGGTGACAGATATACTCATTACCCTTATCTAGTCTTTATATGTATATAGATATGTACATATAGTCCTATATGTATATATAGATATATTTAAATGCTATCATGTACCTTGTAAATATCTCAAACTAAAGTCAAGCAAAAATATATACCAATAAAAAATTTTCCAGTGGTACCAAAAATAAGAAAAAGTGCAAGAAATAAGCAAAATCATCCGTAATCCTATGGAGGCAGCTAGTGTGAATGGTTTTATATTCATCTTTGCATATAAATTGGCTATTGTATGACAGTTGGCCTCTCACACTGAAGATGACAGTGAAGAGAGTATGTGTGTTTGATGCTTCTTTTGACTTCTGCCTCCACTCACATCACTCTGGTTGTTGTCTAGCCACTGCAAATACTGAAAAATGTCAGCCTGAGTTCTGCTTATTCTTCAGCAGAAGATCTTTATAGCTTTAATGTGGACTTGCCCTTCCTGCCCTTTTTTTTCCTTATCCTCCGGCTCTTCATTTTCTTCTTGGTTCAGTTTTTATATAATATACTTAGCAAGGCATCATTTACCGTTATGATTCTTTAATTTCACTTCCACACATGCAGCCTCCAACACACCACACACTGATTCTTTTATCCTGTGTGCGTTTGTTTTCTGAGTCAGCTCTTTTCCTGCCTATAGTTGTAACTCTCACGTGTGTGCGAATGCTGCTGTCATCTCAGCCCGCCCCTCTCTCACGATCTTCTGGTCTCGATTTCCAGTGCCCAGAGCAGTTCTTCTCTAATCTGAATGTTCACTGGAGTCGTGGGGATCTTGTTCAAGTACCGATTGGCCGTCAGCAAGTCTGAGCATCTGAGCTTTGACATCCTTGATGCCTGGTGCTGCTGTGCATGGTGGGGAGGGAGATCCCCAGACAGTGCACCTCCCAGCAGGAGGAGCAGCACACAGACGTATTTACACATCCAGGGGCATCGCAGGAAGTGATGGGCAGAAGCTTGGATGCTGTCCTCACGGGAGAGAGGAAGTGGGAGCTTGAGGCCTTTTACAGTGAAATAAACTTTAGAGGAGAGATATAGGCCTGAAAAACAAATAGGTGGGACCAAGTTCATCCTGGTGCTGAGTGCACTGTCAGCTGTAGTCTTCTGTGTGAGTTGATTTCTGGATCATGCAGGATTTGGGCAGATAAAAGAGGGGCAGCCAGTGCTTCTTTTGTGCTTCAGGAGGGAAAGCAAGATGAGAGATAGGGTGCAAATGGTCAGAGAGCCCAGTGCTTCCATTCCGAGCCTCTAGCGTGGGGCTGTGCTTCCTCAGCAGTTACAACTTGGAACATGCTGTCTGAGGGGTGTGTCTTTGTTATCTTTGAAATTCTAGGTCTCCCCTCTGTGAAATGCTTTTCCACTTTATTGCTTAGCATAGTGTGGAGGAAAGGAGGTTTCATGTACTTATGTGTTGCCCTGATGAAAAAGCCATTATTCTGTGGACGAGCAATGTTAACTTTCACACGTGAGCAGCAGGAGGAGGTTACATCCGTTACACATCTGCTACTATATTGGGCTCTACCGGGAGAACCATGCACTAGTCTTTCTGTCACCCTGTCACCGTGGTAACCACCAACCACCTGGGGCCACTAAACCCTTCGATGTATGTCCCAAACTGAGTTGGTGTGAAAGTGTAAAGTTTTCTTAAAACTATAAGGACTTCGAATAACATATATATAGGATTTTGTTAATACTTTTGACACCAGTCACATCTTGCAATGATAATATTTTGGGCACACTGAGTCAAAGTGTAATATCAGCATTCATTTTTGCCTGCATTATTTTAATTTCTTAAAGTGGTAAGTAGAAAATTGGAAATTGCTTTTCTTTTTGTTTTTTGTTTCGCTGGTGCTGTTCTAAATAAACATGAACTCATCATATTCGACACGACCCTGGAAAGTTTCCTGCTGCCTCTCAGCTGTGCTTTGAGAGTGTTAAGTGTTTGCTCTTTATTTTCATTCTTAGGAGTTGTTTTAAAAAATAAATTCTTTTTCCATGAAGATGCTGCCCTGGAGCGCAGTTTTTCAAGTTGTGTCTGAGACGAATTTTTCCAGTTGTCATTAAGTCAGACGTTGGCATCACCTATGAATGACTCAGTCTAAACATCCTTTGCTGTGATTTAGGGAGTGAGGAATTGAAAGTGAGAACTCTTAGTACAAGATTTACGATCCACTTTCTTAACCTTGCTTCCTTTATCAATACCTCTGCTTAGTCATCTTCTCAGTGCCTAAAGGAAAGATTCTATCACTTTAAAAATTTTTGTTTTAAACTTCAGATGCCCGAGGCAATTGTCTCTTAAAATTTCTGCAGTCACGGAGTCCTTTTCCAGTGTGCCCTTGAAGAGATCTCTAAATAAACCAATCAGAACAGAGCAGCTGTTTGTGAGGGGTCCTTGAGGCCTCAGAGAGAAGACCTTAGCTTCTCTTATGTTGCAAAATGCAGCACCGAGACAAAGTGGTAGGCTGAATGACGGCTTTCTGGATGAAAAGTCAGTGCTAATAGATTAGTTACAGTATCATTTCCAGCTAGGCAGTGACTTGAGGCATTGTCCTTGGTTTTGTAGGATGAATGTATCTATCAGGCTGAGACCGTGAACAGTAAAGCCAGAGATAGGCCAAGCACCTGTGTCTCCCAGTGTGATCTTCTTTCCCAAATTACCCTGTGATAATAGCATAAAGAATGTTGAGATTGTAACAAAAAAGTGAGGAAACAAATTTTATGTATATGGGGGGGTGGTAGGGTGGGTAGGGCTATGGGAAAAAATGAGAATTAAGTTGTGTCTTATACTGGTACAAATCCCCATTATGGAGTGCAATCATGATGTGCATATTTAATGTACCTATAAAGATTAAAAAAAAAAAAAAAGAATAGTCTTTCTTGGGACATTAGCATGGGCTAAGACAGATGAAGACACTGAGGTATGAGTAAGAGACCAGTGGGTAAGATGTGTATGTATGTTACAATTCATGTTGCAACAGCCCTGCTTGAGGATGAAGTGAGTGCTTAGGAAGTAGCTAATAAATGCATCTTCCCTCCTACAATCTCCATCGTGCACTGCAGTGCACTGATTAGGGTTTGAAGCAGTACAATGAATTATGCAGAAAGTGTTTCTGCGGGGGTGGGAGGGTTGCCTTGTAGCCTGATGTGGCACAGATGGAAAGATCCTCTTTTAATCATTGTTCTTACAATACTTGGAAGTGTTTTGAGGAATAAGCACTCAGAAGTGGAAGTGAATGGCCTTCCACAGTAAATGAATTCCTTCTGCAGAGAGGAACTGAGATGTATTTGTGATGCAGATGGCTGCCCTGTGTTTGAATGCACATCTTTGTCACTAGAGAGTCAGACTTACAAGCACAATGTCTTTTGAAATACTTGGCTTTTAGATGGTTCTGCGGGAGAAATTATTTCTACCAGCCTGGCCCAACATATATTATTTTTTTTTTCAAAAGTGTTGACAATGTGTTTAAATTCATTCCAATCAAGAAAACATGCAAATTCATATTCTCCACCCCCATCCTGTCCTGAAGAGATGGAATTGGTTAGCATCCTTTTACTTTTATTAGCATAATATTAATGCAAATGATCAGCAGAAGCTTTTTTTTTTAAAGGAACAAAACCCTAGAAAGCAATTAATAACAGTGCTTACTTCCTCAGCGAAGAAGAAAATATATTTATGATTAGACTTCTAACTTCACTATCTCTGGGGCCAAGGACGTCTTGCCTGAGCCCAAACATATGTGCTTCTAAAACCAGTGTCATTTCAGGTCCTTCTCCCGAATGGAGCAAGAGCCAGTCTGAAAGACACAAAGGGAAGTTTCAGAACAAGGTGATACTTATCACCTGTAGGCAGATGTTGACATCCATGTGGGCAAGAGGCTGTTTGTGAGATCCTGCTTTTTCAATTAGAGGAGAAAAATATACTGGAGCAACTAATATTCACTGTACAACTCAAGATGTAGAATAGGACTGAGTTCAAACCATCTCAACAAAAAGGTTAACATCAGGGGATGCTGATTAGATCTTTATTTGGTCAGAGGAAAAAGGCTTCAATGGGAGGGAAATGAAGTTGAACCAAACAATAGAAAGACAATGTTGGCTCTGGACAGAGCTTTATAAAATTAGAACAAAGTATAGGGGGGGGGGAGACTGGAATTTCCCCACTCACCTCTGCCAACTGTACTACAAGTATGTTTTACACTCTTTGGTGGTCTGTCTTGGCCTGTGTATCACTGGAAGTGAGCGCTGTGGTGCCGGCATCTCTTGCAGCATAGGCCCTGCAGTGCCTGTGCTGCTCTGGCTCTGTTCTGCTCTAGCTCCTCAATCAGATGAGATGACCAAAGCGGAAGCTGTGTCTCTTCGGTCTCTGACATGTGTAACTCTGAGCAATGACTAGGAAGTCAATGTGTGTTGTGAGCACATTTGGATCATAACATAGTTGTCTGTTCATTATTAACTAGCAGGACCTCATGTGAAAATGTGATTTCACCAAAATATGGAAGTGTTAACATCCTTCTGAATCCAGTGGTCTTTTATTTTCTCCTTCACTACATAAAGTAGAATATATAAGGGCTGGAGCCCAGGTCCATGATGGGGTACATGCTTCACATACACAAGGACCAGTGGCTGACAAACACCCTAAACAAAAATACTCTGTGGACTAACTTCTTTTTGAGCAATAATTTTAATGATTATATGAGTAAAATTTAAATCCATAATCCTGATTAATATCTGTAAAGAAAGAAGACCAATACATAAGTAAGTGTAGGCGTTGTTCAGTGAAATTTCTATTCTCAAAGCCATTGGGTTAAGAAAGTAATATTGCTGTATTACACTGGTCGGCATATAAATGAATGCGTGCTCAGAGTTTTATGGTATTTGTCTTATAAAAGCTGTGCATGGCATTTCATACAACTTGCTACGGCAAATAAAGTGTTTATGAGCTGGGAACCTTTAGGAGTTGGCCTTCAAACAACCGAGTTAAAGAAAGAAAGAAAAGTAAAAGCAGTAAGTCTGGGATCTTTACCGTAGAGTATCTGAGAACTTTGATTTTTGCGTAGATGAACACTGGCTAGATAATAAAGGAAGTTTTATTTTTGATGTGAGAAGCTGGGCGAGCTTCCAGGCCTGTGGCTGTCACTGACCAACTTGTACCTCGTAGGGCACGACATGTTCTTCACCCTTTCTTCTTCTTTTAGTACGCACTCTGGTTGTTCTGGTCCCGGGAGATTCTGCTCTCTGCTCGGTAACCGACTGACTGATCTTCTCCGTGGTGGATGGCTTTCTGAGACCATGGTTCTTCCACTTGCTTTCTCAGTGAGCAGGATATGTCGGTACCAGATTTGGCTGAGCGCTGAGAGTTAGTAGCTTTGGCAGATGCAGATTTGGGGAAGTAGGAAGATTGATGTAGCAGCTAGCATTTTGTGGAGAAGAGACAGAGAGCAATAGATCTCCACTCTTTAGGAGCTGAGCAGAGTGGAAAGCAGAGGACACAAGGGGTAAAAGCTGAAGGTGTAATCCTTAAGATGGACACTGGTTTAGCCTGGGCTTTTTGTAGAAAGCCAGCACTGTCTTGGCTCCAGCCTGGGTGTGAACTGCTAAGGAAATGAACCTCTTTAGGATTTCTTAACATGCTTCATATCCCCACACAGAATGACATTTTGGAGCCAGGTGTAATATTGCTTCTGGTTAAATAGGATTTTTGGGTTTTTTGCTTGTTGAGACAGGGTCTCCCTATGTAGTCCATGTTTGCCTCAAACTCTTGATCTTAGGTGCACAAAGCGTAGCCATAGCTTTAAATTGAACATTAGAATAGTGCTCACAAGTTTCAGTGGTTGATAACGACCTCTGGAGCCATGTGACAGGGGAACCAACAGCCAAACATGGGACAGTCATGAGGAGTTGCCTCCGTGCAGGAAAGAGTAGCTGTAGGAGTGGACTCGTGTGGGGTTCCAGAAAACCTGGGAGGTCTGTGACAAATAGCCCAGAGAACAGGAGGAATTCTGGGAAGGCCACCTTTGGACAGTATATCCATTCTATTAAAAGAAGATGCCAGCGATTAGGGAGCTGATAAAGAACAAAATATTTTGCCACCATTTTTGGCAGTTGGGGGATTTAAGATGAGGACTCTGGCAGATTGCTTGTCTAGTGGGGCTGCTGTGTCCTAGATGGAACCTTCTTACTGTGTTCTTACCTGGGAAAATATGCAGGGCAACTTTTCTGGGACTCTTGATGAGGACAGTAGCCCTTTGCCAAAGGTCCTGCCTCCTAATATTGCTCCCTTAAAGGTTAGGATCTTAACATATTAGCTTTGGAGTGACACAAATATTGAAACCATAGCAAGGAGCTAGGGAGATAAGCAAGTTACTGGTGTACACAGGGAAATGATGATTTGATTGGGGGAAGAGCGAGCAGCAGCATCCATAGCAGCCATAGAGGAAGTGAAATTCTCACTGGGGAAGGAATGGTTAGCCACATAAGACCTGAAGAGTGTCAGGATGGTGCTTAAGCAGAGGTCTTGACCTGAGAGCCCAGGCTGGAGGGTTGTCAGTTTAGTGCACAACTGGAAGATTCTGCACTGTACCTGGTAATGTCATTTATCATCGACCTCATAATAGAAGGTTGGCAGAGCCTGGCTGAATAGACATCTCTGATATGGTGTTCAGCATAAGGTAAGACATCCAGTACACACTTGTTTTGGAGACTGAGGTACTAGAATATAACACTGGAGTGTGTGTTTAAAAAGCTGTAGGTCAGAATAGGTCAGAATTTATTTGTGGCTTAATATTAGCTACAGTGTGATGTGAAGTTAGTCCTTCCTTTTGTGTGGTCTGCTGTCTTTGGGAAGCCTGCTTTTTAGATTAAACACCTAAGAGTAGATCACAGAGACAGAGTAATTACTTTATTAATGTTAAGGTTTCTCCAACTCTGATTTCTTTGCTGGCTGCTTTTCATGTTTCTGTCTTATTTCTTTGAAGTTTTGTACAATTAAATAAAAAACATGTCTGAAATTAAAGGAGAGTTATTTCAGAAGCAGCAGTAATTCAATAATAATTGAGTGGTTTATAAATCTTCTATGGCAAGAGGTTTGCTTTGTGATAGGGCTGATACCCTCACAGGCCAGGAGATACAAAATTCTCAGGCCTTAATTCAAGATGTTACCTACTAATTATAGAAACATCTCTTTTTCTCTCCTCCTTTGCCAACAATGCATGGAATAGGCTTTTCCCTTTACTCCTCTGCTCTTGCTGCAAGGACCAGGTGTGTTGGGGGGGGGTGGATATTTCCAAAGGTGAAAATGGACCCTGAGCCTATCTTATCCTAGAAGGAAACCCCTCTAACATGAAGTCATATTCACAACTCAAAGAAAAGTAATTGGGCCCTAGTCCAGCCCAGCAAAGCCATATAAGCTAGTCTTGTTCTTCCGTGACAGGACATCGGATCATCAGAACTGTGCCTGGTTTAGCTCCTCAAGCTAAAGCCTCTTCTCTATTTTTTTCTTACTTTTAACTAATACATCTGTCTTCCGACACCTTTCACTGACATGTCCAGAAAGCCTTTTCCTATGCTAAAAGTGAACTGATTGTTATGTGATGGCTGGGAAGCTCGTGGTCCCCATTTTCGCTTTAGAGCACCTCCTTGGAGGGATCTCCTTCTGGAAACAATTTTGTGATTTTTCTTTAGACCCCTTGGATGATTTGTGACAGCTTCCACCCAGGAATACCGGGATGAAAGATAAAACCAACAAGCAAACATAGGTTCCTGATCCATTTGGTGGTGGAGACACAGTGTGAACAGGTCATCCCAGGGTGAGACGTGGTAAAGTCTATAGAACTGAAGGTCCTAGCAACATAGGAAGTTGAATGATGGCAGTAGAGAACAGATCGAACTGGGTGACTTATGCTCAGAATGCAGAGTAGTGACTGGTGTCTGATTCCAGGTGGCTGCACTGCTGGCCAGGACAAGCTGGCATCCTGGAGAGAGGACAGCAGGCCCAGGGTGTCAGATGGTGCAATTATAGAGACAGATAATGAGTGAAGTGGACACGTGAATACCATTTGACACACTTTGGACCAGTGTCTCAGGATCTGGAGACTCTATGTCAAAGTTCCTGTGCAGAGGTTTTGCTTCTCATCCTGGAAGGTGATTTTGACCTGAAGAGCCCATGGTTCTCCTGTGACTAGTTGTCAGGTTGTACCTTCAATTGAGAGGGAAGAAAAGCTGCTTTCTGAGAAAGTATGGGGGAGCTCAGGGGCAAAGAAAGCCCACTTCTGCTCAGACCTAATCCTCTCAAAAAAGAAAAGAAAGATCCATTCTGCCAGCCTGTGACAGCCGCTCCTCTATGTACCATGAGTGTGTACAGAGAAGAGGAGGGGAAGTTTGCCACTTGTCCAGCCCACCTTTCCCATAGTCTGTCTGTCTGTCTGTCCCTTCATGCCTGCCTTTCTTGAGGGCCTCATGGTCCTGGCTGTCTACATCACTGTCCTTCACAGAGGTGGAAAGAATGAAAGCAGCAGTGGAAAAAGAAAGCCAGTAGAAAATGGCTTTGTCGTACTTATCGGCAGAGGTGTTAAAGTCAGGTTTTCAGAGGTCATGCTCAAGTTTGCTACGAGGGCTTTTCTCATCAGTGTAATTCTGCAATGTAAGGGGTGGGTCACCCCGTGGCTGTTCTGCAGTATGTCAAACCTGGGCGGAGAGTAGAAAACTACAAAGCACTACAACAAGGTGTTGCATGATTTTTATTTTTAAAGAAAATAGTTTTGAAAAAAATGAGTTGTCTTTTTTTTTCCCTTCAAAATGAGGAGTGAGTTTCTACACCACCTTAAGAAGTTAGTATAGCGCTGGTGATTTAGCTCAAGTGGTACTGCACCCAATTTGGAAGCACAAGGGCCTAAGTTCGATCCCTGGTACCACCAAAAAAAAAAAAAAAAAAAAGTTGGTTTACAAGAAATATGGAGCTGAACTTAGGTCCTTAAACTATAGCAGATAATAACATCTAACTTAGAGTGCAAGAGAAGGGGAGCCCTTTCTTGAGGGCCCCTGGGTTGGGGCAGGTGGTGGAGCATTGCTTTCTAATGGACCTCTCCCTGCCTTTGGGTATTGTTAGTGTTCTGTCCTCTGGGTGTCAGAGCACTTCTAATAATTACTGCCTTCACTAAGCAATGGTCAGCATTCACTTTCAGGGGAAAGCAAATGAGGTGAGTCATTCATAGGCTATAGCTTTTCATAGTCATTCAAATAGAGTGTATTCTGATGGACAGAGCCATTACACAGTGTTAATAGCTTTGCTAGAGCATCGGTGGTGGTAGTGATTACTTCTGTAATATCACCCACCCACAATGAAAGAGAAAGCTTTTCATTTCAGATCAGAAGCTTGCTTTCTGTTTCGACACAGAAACAGATGAAGAAGCAAGGTGAAATTTTAAAACATTAAAAAATTTAATTTACACAAAACAAAGTTGTTTTCAAAATGAGTTCTTTTGGAAACCAGGCACAAACATAACACCAAATGTATTTTAGAGAGTACTTTTTCAAGAGATGTGGTTTGATTTTTTTACGTGTATTAGTCTCTTGATCAATAATGATCATTTAATGCTAAGTAAGATCCCTTTTGGCTCTGCTATATGCTATAAAAGCTCAGGAAGATGGATATATTTATTAGGTATAAGAAAATTCTATTATTTCGATCTTGGTAAAGTAACCACTGAAGAAGACAAGATCTTGGCTTGAGTTGGACCAGCCCTTTGCTAAGACAGTGGAGGGAGGAGCTAACCCAAGGATCTCTTTGTGTCTTCTGGACTGTGACCAGGAAGGTCTCAGGTCCTGCTCCAAGTTGAAGTTTCATTAATGGCTTTATCTCTCACACAGTCAGCCATTAGGGGTGATAATGAGTAGTGATCCAGGTAAGAACTGCTTGAAACAAAACACAAACCACAATCTCTGTTATACTCTCAGTCCAATCACTTTGTGCCCTGCAGGGAAATAAAGGTGGGATAAGAAGCATGAGAATGTCCCTACAGCCATGGCTTCCTGAGTGGGTTCCTACGTTCTTGTGCCAGATAAAGGAAGAAGCAGTTTAATTAGGCGACAGTGTGCTTGGAGTGAGTGGGCTTGTCTGAGTAAAGGGAACGTGGCTGTTGCTCTGATAGCTTTGAATTTCGGGATTAAAATGTTGTGTCTGGTCTAAGGTGCCTCCCAGTGAGTCTTTAGTCACTAGACTGACGGCATGATTGACAAGGTGCTGGGTCAGGTCGGCTGTTTGTTGTGCATCTCCTTTCCATCATTCCATAGTTTTATAATTGGAAGCATAAGATACAGTCCCTATGGGTGAGAGAAGGTCAGTGTAGGTCATGTGGGAGGCTGTGGTGTGGTACACAGGCCTCCTGGTTTGGGATTTTTGCAGTTTTTTAGGGCAGGTTCCCAGGTCTTGTTTTTCTTATCTCTGCCTCTGAGAAGTAAGTCTTAAGACAGAGTTTGGGGAGTTGGCCCTGGGCTGTTGCATGGGTTGGGGTGAGTGGAAGGGAGTGACCCTGTCACCCCAACTGTATTATCTTTGTAATAGGATCTTCTGAGAAAATAAAACACAAAACCAGGGACAAATATCAGTGGACCTCAGAAGGAAAGATGGTACCACAAGCATATCTCTGGAAAGGACAGAATGAGGACTGACTGAGTATGAAGGGTCATGGTAGGTCTTGGAGGGCTGGACAAATCCCCCTCACCCTTGCTGGAGGTGTGCACCACACTTATAATGGCTAGATTAACAGGAGAAAAGACGTGCATATGAATGTGAAACATGAAACTGGAGGCTGGTTAAAGCTTGGAAACCTCTGACAGGCCAAGGAGCACGGTGTTGGGGACTCCAGGTTCCCAGAGGGGTAGCAGTGATTTTAGGAGAAGATCTTCCGTGCAGCCCTAGGAGTAGAACAAGGTTTCTGAGTGGTTCCTCTCAACTCCTGAGGGAGATGCCCTGGGGGAGGGGAGGGGAGGAGAGAAGGGAAGGAGTCACTGGGCAGAGTGTGAGTAAACCTGTCTTCTTATGCGTTCTCAGAGCTGCCCTCAGAGCAGCTGGTGCAGTCTGTCTGGCTAAGGGGAAGGCGCTGGTCTCTCTCTCCTCCTGTATTCATTTTTTCCTGGATATCTGATGAGAATCCTAGGGGATGGAGTTAAGACAGTTGCACTTTTGGCAGAAGTTTCCTGTAGGCCAGGGCACCTCCCATCAGATAAGGGAACTCCGGAGATTCCCGTGGTCATCCGGAGGAGAATGAAGTAGAAGGTTAAAAAGGCCTTGTTTTAAAGATAGGTTCTAAGTTCTGTCTGATTTACTTCCATTCAAAAATGTTTTGCCTGCAAACATTTTTTTAAAAAAATCCTGAGTTGTTTTCTCAGTCCCAAAAATGTAAGGTTCAAAAGTAGAAAGTAGAGCAGACAGTTAAATGAGTCGAAAGACACAAAGTGGTCACAACCTGTGCTGAGGTGGTCTCAGGAGGAGTTTGCAGATGGAAAGGAGCAGTCAGGGAAACCACATCTTCGAATAAAGGGCCAAAGTGGGGAGGCCAGCTTCCCCTTTATATGTGCTGGGTAGGAGCAAAGGAGCACAGGATTGGCCTGGCAAGGCCTCTCCAGTGGTGAAGTTACCCCTTGTCATTGTAGTATAATTGCATTGCAGGTAAATTACTGGAGTAAGTTCCAGTTTTTATAGAAGGCTGAAAAACTACACTCAGATTTAGGTGGTGAGTCACTAGTGAAGCACATCTGGTTCTTTCTATAGGACTCTCTGGGATGGAGCTGCCCGTGGAATCACAAAGCGCTTTTTCAGATCCGTTGGTTGATATTTCTGAGAGATCTTATTGAGTTTCAAAGCGTGGTTCCTGGACATCTGGGAGCCTCAGAAGCTCTTCAGGGGCCAAGGAGATCAAAACTATTTTCATAATATCACTGAGATGTTATTTCCTATCTGTCGTTTTCTCCTGAGAAGTCAGTGCAGTGTCGCAGAGATAATGCGATATGTGTAATGATCGAGTCAGAAGCAGACGGGAGGACCCAGATGCCTTTCATTAAGCTGGGCTTTAAAGACTATTTTAAAAATGTGAAGTGATGCTATTTATCATTTTTGGAGAGTTGGGAGATTCTTTTTCCAAAAAACATTTCAGTTGAGATGTTTATTTTTATCAAATGAAGTCTTCATAATTTTTTCATTTTTAATTATCAAATGCTGGGAACATCAGCAGATATAATACATACATACATACACATGCAAAAGCTTCTTGGGAATTCTTAAAAAATGTAAATGGGTAAAGGAGTTCTGTGACCAAAACACTGAGAACTGTCCTTATAAGTGATCCCTCTGCACCTTAGAGAAGAGAAAAGGTGAGTCTGACACTGTTGTTGGTAGTGGGGCAGTGGTGTACATGTGGCTGTATCTTGCTCTAGAGTGTGTATGTGCCTGTGGGTCCAGGTCCCAGCATCAGAACAGACAAAGAGGTGAGAGGCAGTTGTGTATAGTTGTCCATCAAATCAGCCATTGTACTAATGGTCCTGACCTTCTCACAGTTCCTAGTGAGGCATGTGAGTGGCCTTCGGTGTCGTAGGAAACACTCCCACGTTTCCTAGGGAAGTACATATTGCAGAAGATCAGTTTCATATTCTTCATGACAAAATAAATAACAGACACCTTTGAAATTCACTGGCCACCTGGAATGGAAAAATGATCACAGAGAGAGTGGGTGTGATGAATGTCTGGAGAAAACAGCAGAACAAATCCTCAATTTTAAAATAAATAGAACATGAAGGACATGCTAGCAAGATGAGAAAGAAGAAAGCTGCAGGACGTGTGAAGTGAGTGTTTGCTGGAGATGGTGGTGCCCGGACCGAACACATGTGAATGTGCTGTGGCGTGTTGGAGAAAGCGTAACTTGGACAATGAGCTGGAAGCAGTTCTTTGCAGACACAGTGACAGTTCTTTGAAGCAGTTCTTTGTGACACAGTGATTTCTTTTGGAAAATTCTATGCACTTGTGTCCTTACACTTGTTAGAGGTGAGAAATTTGGGAGTGTTGGAAATGTGGCCGTTGGATCAGCTCAGAGGATCCTGAGTGGGAAAGAACTAGAACAACCACTCGCCAGTAGGTCAAGTGAGGTCACGGGCAGTTGCCTGTGGTCTGAGCCATGTTGTTTTGATTATTTCTGCACTCTGTGCTGCTTAGGTTTTTGGAAATGTAAAATATTTCTGTTCTGCAGTTCATTACGTCCAGCAGATGTTGCTTTACAGCTTTGAAGCCAATTTTCAGAATGCGTGTGGTATCAAATGACACAACCCCTCCCCACCCCCAAAGAAAGGGGAAGTTGACTCACTGGCCACTCACCAGGGCAGTGTTGAGAAGGTTCCAGACTTCACCCTTGCTTGTCTGAAGTACAGAGCAGGGTAGATCCTAAGAAAGAAAGAGGTTGGGCAGCGTGCTCATTGCTAGCCGCCGGAAGACTCTGCACTAAAATTTGGAGAAAAAATAATACAAGGGAGGGTGACTGGGGGAGTTGGCTACTGGATGTCTGCCTCCTCCTCACACTTGATCCTAATACATATTTAAATACCAAAGATATTTTTGTAATAGCTCCCATGACCTAAAAGAGGGCAAGAAGTGAAAAATAAGAAAAATGCATGACTCGGTATTTCAGGTTATCATAAAACCTAGTTTGGATTTTGAATCTGACTAGAGGCACCATTTCTAAGCTGTGAGATTATCACTGTGTGCGTATTGTGAAAGCAGCCCTTGATAATAGGTGTATTTTGTGAAACATAGCTGTTCCTCTACCGCTTTGCTATCTTACCAGAAAGCTCTGGCCAGAATAAACATATTCTTTCAGGAATGAAAGACGTAACCTACTTGTGGTTCAACTCTATCTCTTTCCCATGAGCAGATAGACCAAATTATTGGGTGTTAGTCATTGTACTCAGTATGATCCACAGTACTGTTGTAGATTTCCATGGGGGTCATTGGGAGCAGGGTTAGGAAACAGACTGAGCCAATTTTATCCTGTAAAGAGCAATAAAACCCAGATGTGATGGCACACACCTATACACTCACTGCCTTACTTCAGGGGGCTGAGGCAGGAGGATCACAAGTTTGAGACTGGACTAAGAAACTTGAAGAAACTCTCTCAAATAGAAAGTTGCTTTTTCAAAAAAAAAAAAAATAGGGGATTCTGGGAATATAGCTTAGTGTGAAAGCCCTGAGTTCAATCCCCAGTACTTCACTAAAAAAGAGGGGAAAACAGTACCTAAAAGTGAGAATAAGGAGCCTATATATGTGACAATTTGATATGAAATGAACAAAAAATGAATCTAACAGATAGCCTTTAAATTTTTAGTTATCCTAGTAAGGCAGGATTAGGACTGTGACTCAAAATTGAGTTAGTACTCCTAGAAATTTAGAAGTCATTTAAGTATCAGAAGTGAAATGTATGTGAAGAAAATGTTGCTGTGTATTGTGACAACTGGAGCCTGACAAGGGCAGCAGGGTGATGGCAAGGCAGTGATGTAAACAGGATGCTGGGGGCCAGGGAGGAAGGAAGTATCCCTTACCTTAAGGGATGAAGGAGACACACAATGGACAATGGAATTTTGAGGAAAGAGCTTCACAAACACATCTAGAGTCATTCTTGTTGGCACTGGTCCGATATCTACCCATCACCCACCAAGGTTGTTAACAGGAAGAAATGATACTGATAGTTTATTCTTTCATGTAAATAGCATTAATATAGTATGTAAGCAAAGCAGAGACAGCCATCTTTAAGGGGATAAAACTGGCCTATTATAGAGCTAATGATCCATTGATGCTGGCTATATTTGCAGTATAAGCAGCTAAGTTCTTTGGCTTCTAACCAGTTGGAATTAAACTGCTCTGTGGATTTTCCCAGCATTTGTGACCATCTCCCTTTCACAGTATTAAAATCCTGGTATTTTAAATAGTTATGAGAAAGGCCAGTTTAGATATGAAATTGTTCACACACTAATAAAGGATTTAATTTCTTTTTATTTTCAAATTGTACAGGAAGTAAACTAATTTAGCAACATACTACTTCCTCCAAGTACTTCTTGGGACATAAAAGAGCAGTTCAAACTTAGAATATTAAAATACTTTTTCACCAATTATTGTTTCCACTCAAATTATACTTTTAAGAAGTAGAAAAAAATTTGATGATTAAAAAAAGGAAACAAAGCTTATGTATAAAGAGGATAGGGAGGTTGTAGGGGGATGGGGAATGGGAAAAGTGAGAATTAAGTTGTGTCATCTACTGATACAAATTCTCAGTGTTGATTGTGATCATAATGTGTATATAAAATGTACCAATAAAATCAATTAAAAACATTGTCATTAAAAAGACACTTCAGAAAAATTTCCCCATCCAAGTAATTAAGTGTTATTTTTTGTCTATAAAAAATGAAACAATAATTAATATTTCTACTCTAGTCATTATAAACTCCTTTAATTCAACTTTAGAAGTAGAATAGATGTAAATTATAAATAATGTAAATTATAAAACAAAATTTAACACAAAATACTGTTGGTCACTTTACCATTTTTTTCATAGATGATATGTCAGGTAAATATTTAACATAATCCTGAGCTGTGATTGCCAATAATTGAGTGATTGCCAATAAGTGAATGTTTAAACTGCTTTAAACATTATTAATATATATAGTAGCAAACTTTATAAGTAATCCTTCTATTTATATGTCAGTTCCAAAATCAGGAACTCATTGGTTACAGGTGCTTGGTATAAAAGAGTTGATTAATCTGATTTCTAAATGTAAATGATAAATATTAAATATTAGAAAAGTCTCTTACCAGTTTTATTCATCAATAGCCTATAATCAATATTTATATTGTTGTTTTCTTAGAATAAAGTTTAGATTTAAGTGAGTGTTAAAGAAATTTAAGGTGAAGTGAACTCTTACCTTTTGTTTCCTAGAGAATGAAAAATTAAATTAGTATGTTGCTATTTGCTCTTCAGTGTCGTTTTTGAAACTCATCGTTCTACAACATATTATAGTCAGTAGTGTTCCGAGGTAAATAGTTTCAAGGTAAATAGTTTTATTATTGAGAAATTAAAGAGTTTTCAAATTCTCCAGTGCAATGTTACATTTTGAAAATTGTTCCACTTCTTCCTCCTGTACTAAAATGAACTGTTTTCTTTTTAATTTATAGTTGCAGATATGGCCAGTATACCATGAACCAGGAAAATACTACTAAAGTTACAGAGAGACCTGTATTCGATCGATCGAGTTCCCAGGATTCTTTGGATGAACTATCTATGGAGGACTACTGGACAGAACTAGAAAATATCAAACGATCTAGTGAAAACAGACAAGAGCAAGAGGCGGTTGTTGTCAAAGAGCCTGATGGTAATAACTACATAAAATTGTCACCGTCAGTAGATGTGTTTATGGAAAATTGATGTGTAGAAAGGAAGAGAACAACCATAAAATGATATTGCCGGTTGTCATTCAACTTGAAAATTGTTTGGGAAAGATTGATGGGTGCCAGCTGCCCAATATAAGAGGCATGAGTAATTTCTCTCAGTTTTTAACTCTGGTTGGTCTCTCGTAGGCCAACTGTGGCCTAGAATCTTAAGAGTTAAGTTTGATCTTTGAAATCATCTAAACTGCCTTTGATAACATATCCACCACGTAGTTGCTTGGTCTCCAGGAAACGGAGATGTTTATGGAAAGGTCCTGGCTTTGAAGTCGGATTGTTTTCCTAGAAGTCTGCTTGATCTGTTTTGATCATTATTTTATGAATTTATGTTTTAATGTCTTTTAACTTTTACTCACAGGCTGCAGTTTTTTGCCTTTGGGAAGAACAGAACAAGTTCACCATACTTTTTGTGGGGTGCAAGCTTTTCAGATATTTGAGGATATTTTCTTGTTTCTAGCCAAGTCCTTTCTACAAGGAAAATTTATAAAACTGACATTTGTAGATGATTTTTAAGTCCCTTGCAGCCATATACTTTATCATTCAAAATACAGTACCCCAGACTGGCTTCGGCACCACATGTATGGCCAACTAATCTAATGAATATACGTCTGCACCAGAAGATGGCACAAAATTTTAAACTTTATAGTTACTTCTTTCTTACATTTGTTCCATAACTTTCCCAAGTTTCTTCCCAACCATATTTTCCATACTATGTACTATTAGACTCTGTATTCTGGGAGAATATGTAATAATTTATTTATTTTTTCTTAAATTCCTTTCTATTTCCTTTACTCCCTTGAATTTAAGCAACTGAGAGGCTTTTATGACCAATTTTAGTATCGGCTCTCTTAGCTTTCTTTCCATGCCATCTGTAAATTTATAAATACTGTATGTTTTGGTAAATCAGATGACATGTAAATTCCAACTGTGAGAGCTGGAGTCCAGGCCTTGGGATTGACCAAGAGACTCCTTTTTGATTCGGTGACTTCTTACTAAATGACTTAGGATGGTGTTTAGTAGAAAAACCTGTATATAGTTGATCTTGCTTCCTAGCCTTTCTGCCTCAGTGTTTCAAGGTGAAGGCAGCATCGCAGTGGCCTCCTTAGTAAAATAAAGTTGATTTTAGGCCACATACATAGAAGTGTGTTGCTAGCTGCTTGATAATTCTCAACAGTTAAATTGATGTGTGGATTATCATGTACAATGTGGTCAAAAGATAATTGGCCAGAATTGTTCTATGTGCCCAGGCTTTTTAAAAAACTTTATACTGTTTGAGCTTCTGTTTGTTAAAGTGAAATAAGTGACTACCTATGATACTCTTATTTTCTGTTATAGCAATGCCAGCCTTTATTTTTTTTTCTGGAAATTTGATTTTATATATCTATACAGAGTGCCACCTGAACAACATTGATAATGATAGTTGACTGACTTTTTATGTTAATAAACAGAGTGTCTCGCACTAGCAGTCAGAGTTATTAACACCTCACTTCTGTCCAGAGGAGTTTACGTGGAGTGGAAGGACACACACTGCTCAGTGCCACCCTGGGATGCAGGCTGTCTTGTGCCCTGTGCCCTGTGTCCTGTGTTCTGTGCCCTGTGTTGTTCTGTTTTCATGTGGGTCCTGCGGGCACCAGGCTGGCGAGGTTCAAGGGCAGGGAATGGAGTCTCATTGAAGCTGTGTGACTTGTCTCTAGTGACATAGCCACAGGATGGACTCAGGGTTTTTGTGGCTGTAAATACAGTGCTTGGCATGCAGTCCTCTCGTCGTCCTTTTGATTTGCTGTGCTTTTCCCTAGATCTTAACCAACGTAGTTGTCCCTGTATATTTATGAGTGATCGAGTCCAGAGCCTGAAGACATCAAGATCTATAGCTTCTCAAGTCCTGCATGTACCGTGGCACAGTGCATGTGGCCCATTCCTATCTTGTCATGTACTTATCTATCACCTCTGGACACTGACAAATACAATAGCGTCAGTGTGTGTACGGCAGTCATGACACTTAAGTCAACGCATGACTTAAGGACCATTGACGATGTCTGTGCATGTTCAGTACAGACGCAATGTTCTGAAGATTGATTGCAGCCTGTGGGATTAAATCATCTGATAGGGAGCCTGTGGGTGTCCACAGCTGACTGTGATCACATTTACGTGCTACTTTCAGGGTTTTGAGTAGATCAGTTACTTATTGTTTTTTTTTACACTAGCTCTTTTTTTTTGTTGAAAATAGAACTTTTTTTGCTCAGTAAAAAGTAATATGACCTGGTGTGCTGACTGTGGGATTAGAAAAATTAATTTGCAATTGAATAATTTCCCCCAGCTAGCGGCTATTACTGCTTTCCCCTGCTCCTCATCAGCCACAGTGAATACAAGACAAAACAGACCTTTCCGTAAAGGAGTGAATAACACTGAACTCCGGATAACAGTGAACTAAACCAAATGCCAGCTGGAGTCTCTCTCCTCTTCTGATTCCTTCTGCAGCCGGTGGAGGCAGCTTATGTTTTCAGTGCCTGCTGGTCGCAGGAAAGGAACAGTATCCTCCTCCGTGGTGAATCTGTGGGGAAGTGTGAGGTTAATTACATGTGAAGTCATTTAAAAGTTTGCAGTTGAGTACGTATGCAATCGCCACAATTTGATATCACTGTGGCCAGTCGATGGCAGCTGTCCAAGTTTCAGATACTGATTCTTAGCACTGCAGTTTGGTGCTGTTCCACGAGTTTCAGGGCGAGTTTCTAACAGCTGGTCAAAGCTGGGCATTCTTACCGTTCGATTTAAACGCTGTTTTCCTCCCTACTGTTCCAGAGGGCGAATTGGAAGAGGAGTGGCTCCGAGACGCTGGCCTGTCCAATCTCTTCGGAGAGTCCGCCGAGGACCCCCAGGACAACATGGTGTTTCTGTCCACTCTGACGCGCACCCAGGCGGCGGCTGTTCAGAAGCGGGTGGAGACGGTCTCCCAGACGCTGAGGAAGAAAAACAAACAGTACCACATTCCCGACGTCAGAGACATATTTGCTCAACAGACAGAATCAAAAGAAAAAGTAAGCTTGCTTTCCCAGTATGAAGGCACAGGACTATCTACTGAGACTCCGTTGGGCCCGTCTGGGGTAGTTCAGACTGATACACACTTCGGGGGCCCTGATGGTACACTGGGTGCCGAAGGTGAAGCGGCCAGCCTGGGTCCCTGCCCTGCTAGAGGCTGTACTGATGGAACAGGATGCAGCAAGTAAAAACGTGGAGTGATAATCTTGTCAGGGGTCAAAAGTATCCTTAGAGGATGACGTGCAGCACCAGGCGCTGCAGGGAAGGCTCCTAGACATTCCCACTGCCAGTTGTTAACAGTACAAAGTTAGGAAGTACTAGATTCTTTCTTAGCTCTTAATGTTTATAGGAATATTTGACTTGCGACGTCCCAGGAAGGGGAGGAAGTGGAATGTGAGAAAGCTAATGGCAGGTGAGTTACAAAATAGGGCTCCTGAGACATGAAATAAAGTCCCTTTTGCGTCTCATGCTGCAGCACCATACTTGACCCATGCACCGTTGAGTGACTTCTTGTCCAAATGGTGAGTGTGTTAGTGGAGGACACTGGAGACTAGTAGAGACAGAGTGAAGAGGCGTCGGGGAGGTCAGCGCTGTGTCAGACTCATGGGACTTGGGACACAGGCAGCTCCTGGGTTACCATCCGTGCATCCACGCAGAAACCAGGCTTTTGTGCAGAATGTCCACTGCCACTCATTCTTTCGTCACTAGTCTCTTGGTACTGAAAACAGACAACATCACTGAACTAAGTGGTGTTCTTAAGGTCACAGTGGATTTACGTTCTGGTTCCACTAGCTGTGGCCCAGAAGACCCAAGGAAGTAGTTAAAATGGGAAGGAATAAAGAGATTCCCAAGTGCCGATTGTAAAGATGACCACGATAATCCCTGCCACATCTGAACGTGGATACTGCTAACTGCTTTACCTGCTTTATCTCATCTGACTCTCAGTTGCTTATGGGTGAGGTATTTATTTTCTTTGCATTCTAAGGCAGAGTGAGGCACATAGATTTTAAGTAATTGCCCAGGGTCTGCCCTGTCAATGCTAAACTCCACAGAACGTGCTCTTCACTGTTCTGTGTGCTATATTTTCAGTTCCATTTACAATTTTGATAGTATACGTTCTGAATGAGATTCTATTTATACCACGAAAGGTAAGAAATATGATTCTTTTTATTGTTTTTAGGTTTTTTGAGACAGGGTCTCGCTTTGTGGTCCAGGCTGGCCCTGAGCTCAGCCTCAAACTCACATCACAGCAATCCTCCTGCCTCTGCCTCCCAAGTGCTGGGATTACAGGCGTGAGCCACCACGCCCGGCACTGTAGTATGTGGTACTGGTTGCTGCTGGGCATGAGTCTCCAAGCCCAGTATGGTATGTGGTTACCGGGGATTGAACCCGGGTCTTTGCGCTTGCAAGACAGGCGCTGGAACCACTGAGCTAAATCCCTGGCACAGAAATATGATTCTTTACTAAAATATGGGATGGAAGGGCTATATGTAAAGGGTCTCTCATGTGCAGGATTATTGTGTTTGGTAGATGTTTCATTCTTCTCAGAAGTCTCTCCACTGTGGAGCAAATCCATCCTTTTTATGGTAATTCCGGAGTCACTAGACCACTGCATCACTTGTCTGAGTGAAGACTTATCACCCTGTGATTATTTGGAAAATTAACTGGTGCTGAAGGTCTGGACTAGGTTTGCAGCTGTAGAAAAATGAACAGAAAGGAAATATAGTATTATAATATTTCCTTCTCAATTAATGAGCCCTCCCTGAGGGATCTAAAAGGAAGTAGAGAGGGGGAGGAGGCAGAGAGCTGAGCCTAGGCAAAACATGTGCTGTGGGATTCATGCCAGTCTTCAACAGGACATTGCTATCCGGTGCTAGAAGCAGCACTTTTCAGCTATGGTGATGTCTAAACCATATGGTTCTGAGTCCAATCATTGGTGGATTGTGTGATCTGATGGGCTCATTAAAATATAGCTTCAGCACATTAAAGTATTGTTGACTTGCTTACACCACATGCCTTTAATTGAAACACTGCTGCCCTTTAGACATTTGGTTTGCATTCCCCATTCCCTAGCAGACGTGGCCCAGCCACCTTGACTTAAAGTTCTTGTTCTCAAATGAGTGTACACTTAGCTCTCCCATTTTCAATGCTTAATCCAGAAGCCCTTGCTGACATTAGGAAAGATAATACAGAAATAATAACCATCTGCCCTGCCATCTTTAATTGCTGCGGCCAACAGTGAGGCCTTGTATTCTAAACTGTGGATTTCCAGGTAAGATTAGTGTCTTGCCATGTGTGCTGTGCCAAGGAGGGTCCGCTCTGCAGAGTTGTGGACATAGGAAGGAGAATGCCTTACCTGCATGCTGCTTCCAGGATCCGGGGCTCACCTGATTTCTGTCCTGGGGGCAGTGTGCATCTAAGCAGGACCTTATTGACATGTAAGTCTCCGCTCTGGGGCTTTTTGTAGGTCGCAAGTGGAGCAAGGAGTTCTTTGTCGGTGATAGATGGAGTGGCACTGGGGAGAGGAATCCAATAGAATGTTTATGTTAAAAATAATACACTCAGGCAGGAGCTGGTATGGTTTTACAGGAAAGGAGGAAGTGAGTCCGAGCACCTGGCGGACAGGCAGAGCCAGCCATACTGTCTCAAGTTCATGAACATAGGAGAGTCATAGTCCTGTGACAAAAAGAATTGAATGTTTTAGGTCTTAAAATTAATTGATTAATTTACTTTTAATTTAGTCTTACATTTATTACTTGATTTTTGCAAAATAATTTGTCTTCAGCTTATAACTCATTCAACTTTGTAATTCCCTGTTCTATTATAGCATTATTAGTATGTGATCCGTACACTAAGTTTGTCCAGTGAAATTATATGACTCAGCTGATGAGTGTGGTCACATTTACCAGCATTCACATAGCCAGGGGTAACGCCTCTTCATTATCCCCTAAAAGGCCCATAACTATAAGTAGCCATTCCCATATCCCACTCTCTACACTTGGGAACCACTAACCTATTTTCTGTCTCTCTGATTTGCCTCTTCTGGATATTCTATACAATAAGACATAAAAATATGTGGAATCATGACGTATGGTCCGTTGCAACTGGTTCCTTTCTCTTAGCACAATGTCTTTGAGGTTCTCCAGGTTGAAGCATGTATCAGTTTTTCATTTTTTATTGTCAAATAATATTCTCTTTACAGATAAACCACATTTTGTTCATTCATTGCTTGATCGATATGACTACCTTTCACAGTTTTTCTTTTCCGCTCATTGAGGTAGCTGATGACTACAACTCTTAACATTTTCTGTGTTGCCTCCAGAGCGCTCATACAGTTGTGGGTCAGTGTGTGTTTGCTTTCTTGCTGGCTATAACCATAGTGCTGTTTTTCCCCACTGGGAATGTTGTAAGTCCGAGCACTTTCTTTGTGTTTTTGTTTTTTTGCCGTAGCGGGAATCGAACTCTGGCACTTGTGCTTCCAAGGTAGGTTTGGTACCATTGAGCTAAATCCCTAGCCCTGGGCAAAGTTTTTGTACCCTAAAGGTTAGTAGTGGAATTATTTGTAATAGCATTTTTTCAGGTTGTGACTTTGGATATGACTAAATGTTTCATTTTTTGGACTAAGTGGCTCATTTTCTATGTTTAGACTCCAGATGGCACTGAATCGCAGTCAGTCGGAACAAATGAAAACAAACACCAAGAAAAAAATGGTATGTTGGACTTGCCCCTCATGAATGAATAAACAATAACAATGTTTTAAGAAACTCACCTTTAATTCTTATAAGCAAATTCTACTAAAATCATAATGTAAGATCCTAAGTAGGTGTTAGATGGAGCTGGAAATAGAGTTGGCTTATGATTTTCAGTGCACCCTCATCTAATCCCAAATCCATTTATATGGCATCCTGAGCAGTTGTCACGGGTGGTGCATTATGTGCAGGTCTGGCAGGTACGTGGTCAGTACTGGGCTTCCACCATTTTGCAGCTAAGATAACCAAGTTTTAGAAATGTGAAATCATTGTCCTAGGATCATGCAGCTAGAAAGGGCAGTCGGATAGTTCTCAAATTCACCGATGGATTAATTTTCAAACATTTTAGAGAAATTTAAGAAAAATTCAGAATTTTTTGGAGGGAGGCCATTGATTACAATCTTCTTCATTCTTTTTTCTTTGAATGTTTCTTTCCAAAATAAATTGAAAATTCAAGGCAGAGAAGAAAATAAAAGTTAACTCCATAAGAGTATTTAAAAATATCTTGTTTCATTTGCTTATAAAAAGGAAAACTTGTTCTAAATTAAGGTCATTGATTTAAGCTTAATAATTTATTCCTTAATTGTTACTTAACACACTAAAGAAAGTGATGTGTTTGTGTTTTAACCATGTCTTGGGCCTACATGCCATTAATATTGGGTTTGGAAGTGAGAGGTGAGTATCTGATACTAGAGGTCTGGGAAGGTTCCTGACCTCCCTATTGAAAATCAGGCTTAGCTCTGGGTTATGTGGGAAGCTTTAGAGTCTTAGCACCTCTAACATGCTTAGTTTTTTCTGTATTTTTTGGAACATCTCTCCTGCCTTCCTGCTTTAGAAAATAGATGCATGCACACATGCACATTTCCATGTGTGTGTCTACATATACATATATGTATGATCTATGAAAGCATTGACCTGCTCTTCTGTGAAAGTTTCTGTAGCTCCATGGATTATAGCAGAAAAAAATCCTGTTGGTCCATCAAGTCTGTAATCCAGTAAACAAAGTGGCCATCAAGTTGCCAGAGGAGAGGCGACAGCCAGACTTTTGGTGCTAGGGTTGATTTGCTTGGGGCTCTGCGAAGCTCCTGCAGCAATTGTTTAACAGACACAGAAAAATGTCCTTTTTCATGTTTTCCTCCCTTGCCAGAGACCAGAATGTAGGCGGTATCATGAAAGTTCTGGGAAACAAGTTCATTCTGGGAGCCCTTTTCAGACTTGATCACAGCAGGCAAGGGCAGTGTGAAAGTCTGTTGCCTAATTTGCATCTGCTTTTGCTGGATGTTAAGCAGCAGCCTTGAGCCTCCAATCAGGCTCAGAGGAAGACACGTTCATCACCACTGAGTCCCTGGGGAGCTAGTTCAGCACCTGATCTGGGCAGTACCACCCTCTCACCAGCCAGCGAGCCAACAGCTTTATGCAAACATTGGAAGGTTTGCAAGGAGACACATGGGAATGCTGCCTGTGGGGCTGTTTCTGACTGAAATCGGAAGGCGTGGGTGACAGTGTGTTTTAAATGTTTTCCCCACTTTGGGAATTTTCAGACATGTTCAGTCAACAATACTTTTTCCAAACTTAAAAGTTACAAAGTTTGAGTACTGCAAGTGCTATCATGTTTACAATTAATCCACCACTAGGTATCCATCTCCCCTGTTTATCAGTTACCCACCTCTGTCTCTGGAAGGCCTAGGGTTTAATATAACTGTAGAAACCCTGGTCATGTCAAAACAACTAGGCTTGATCTATCTGTCTGTCTCTGATTTCAATGGGAGAAGAGCAAACTTTTTTTAAAAGGCATTTGTGGATATTAAGGAGAGAAAACTTCAGGAAATTTGTAAAATGCCTAAAACCTGATGCTGTTGTTCATTTTAAAAACAAAAGAAAACAGATGAAGGAATCGTAATACTGACTCTAGAAGATTTTCCTAGTAGAAAGGTTTGCTTAGCATTCTCTAACTTTCCCTCTGATGATGATTGACCATTCCTCTTGACTCATGGACTGTCCATTTCCTGTAATAGTGCTCTTTTTCCCATTACCTTGGAATTATTTTCCCTAATCCCTGCCTTGACTCCATGTACCATTTGAACTGAGGCTTTTTACGTAATGCATTATAATTTTGGCCCTATTTCTGGAGAAAACTCCTATACCTTCAAGTGTCTTAACAATTATAATTACTAAGCTTAAAGTCAGTACAGCCCATTCATTTGGGTGTGTATAGGGCGAATGATTATTGTTCTGACATGGAGTTTTGGGGAGAGTAATTTTAATTCTTGTTTGCAAACTTTCAACTGGTAAAGGTAGCTTCTAATTTACAGAAATGCTAATCATTTTTTTCCCCTCTTAGAATAGTTTCCTAGGAAACCAGTGTACAGAGTCATAGTAAATCATAAAACAGTATAAACCAATAGGAGAAAAAGATGGGCTTTGACATTTATGTTAATATTTTTTAAAAAATTAATCATGGTACATATTCTAATTTTTAAAACCTGTGAGGCTATTGAGAACATAAAAGTAACATAGATTGTGGCACTTAATACAAATAGTATCCAGGTATTATTTTTCATTTGGGAGCAGCCTGGGTCAGTATATCCTTTCTCCATTGTGAGATAGCATGAAGACCAGCTGGACCAAACCCAACTGGGCACTGGCTTGCTTGGCTTTCAAAATGGTGGCAGCAGAGGATTAGACCAGGCCAGGTCCTTCTGAGCTTGGATCCTTAGGGTTGTACAAGCACACATCCTCTTGTAATGAGAATAAATAATAAAATTATTTTGAAATTCTCACTAAGATAGATTAAGAGGTTTATTCCAGGAATCTGATTTTGATTTACATCCCAACTTTACTTTGATTAAAATAAGATTTTTCTTTGCAGATTAAATGAGAATAAATATACATCTTCTACAGATTATGAATATGACATGTGTTTATGAAATGTTTAGATTAACTTTGCCTTCTGTCACTTTATTGTGTCTCTGCAGGAGCACAAGTATGTATACATGCAAATGAGAAGTATACATCCATTTTTAAATTCAGAGATTCTTAGCATGAATCAGAGGTCTGCAGTATCAGTAATATCAGTCATTGGTGCCAGAGTTTTTCCAGTCAGAGTTGGATCAAAACCAAAAAAGTTACCAAACTGTCAAATTTCAGAGTATTTTTACCATTGCATAATGCTGGTGGTTTTCAGTGAGGTATTTGAATGTTATTTCTTTCCTAGTAGACTGACAAAAAAGTGAATAAAAAAAGTTAATATAACAAAGTTAAGTGTTCTATGCTGCATATTCTTGAAATGTTGATAAATATCTGAAGCTTATTTGACTCGTGTTCATATCTGTATGAACTTTTATGTTCTCTGATAGGTATAAAACCTGTTGGTTCCTGTACCAGGTACCTAGAGACCCGAGTCCTGTGATGATAGATTTCTGGCATTCACTTTTGTTTTGAAATTCTCACTAAGAAGATTAAGAGGTTTATTCCAGGAATCTATCTCACTATGACCAGATGATGAGGTCTGTGGCTAGTTCTAAAAGAGATCACAACTAATCTCACCTCTCCTTCTTTCCCATTTAAACCCAGTTGTTTCTACAAAATATTTTGAGGTTTTTCCATCAAGAGACTAATAGCTTCCAGCAATGTTTTGGATTTGGATTCTCGTCAAA